>CM046456.1:54845381-54990381 GCA_025506515.1 Flaveria trinervia
ACCAAAAGTATCTTGATTAAATAATAAATAAGGATAATGGGTTGAATGTTAATAAAAGTTGCTACTTATTATTTATTAGTTTATCACCTATGGTGTTTGTTAAATGGTGATTGTTTACATTGTAGGTAATGACTCCTATTATTTGTTGAACATGAGTCTGTGTGTCTTGTGACATGCATAAGTACTTTTACATATTTTCAAGACAGGAAATTGGAGGTAATGACTCCTCTTATGAGTTCTTGTGCCAGACTTCCTCTATTGATTTCCTAGCAAAGTACCATTCTGATTTTGACGTGGGTATAAAAGAAGGTATGTATCCATTTGACTATACGTACTATGTTGTTTCCTATCATATATAATTTTCAAGGGTGAACTCTTGCCTGTGTGTATATATATATAGTTTTTTTTATCTTACTTGTGGGCAACATGGCCATTACCTAAATAAATATATGAGGCCTGCAAGACTGAAAAGGGACTTGTTTTTAAAAAAATGATTATATTGATCGTCTGATTTGGAATAGCATTTGTTATATTCAATAGGACCTAATTGACTTGTGCAATTGTAAACTAAGGGGTAAAGCCAAAGCATGTTTTATAACCTTCCTAAATGTCAAAATATTTTTAAAAAATACATACAATTATATATTTAAGTCAAATTCCATAAGTAACTATTGATTTTATTTTCCATAGTTAGTAAAACTAAAAGTTACTAATTATACTTTATCCAATAATACATTATTAAAAAATAAAAGTTTTTCAAAACCACTAACTAATGTCTTCTATGTTTAAATGCATATCACTTAAATTAAAATTTTATAAGTTTCCATAACTAATAAAAGTGAAAACCAATAATTGTATTTTTAGGCAATAATTGTATTTTTTTAGGCAATAATACATTAAAACCATTCGCATTTACAAATTTTACAGAAACACATAAATTTTTTTTAATATCGTTTACTAACTGCTAATTTAATTTTCTATACTTATTAATATAAAAGAAAACTTAATAATTGTATTTTGGTCAAAAATACATTAATGATGCCATAAAAACATTCCAGTATTATACATCTTACATTTGTTTATAAATACTTGCATGCATAACTCTTTTTTCTTCATCATTCACCAAAAGTTTACGAAAAAATACAAATGGATTTCAAAAAAATTATTCTGAAAGATTCAGACGTTCTTAAGGATGACTATACCTTGAAAGTCAAAATCCTCAACCTCTAGAAACACCAAAGCTTCAAGTATTTGATGATTTTTACTCTATGGAATATATAATCATTGATGAGTAGGTATTTATCAATATAATAGGTTTTTTTACTTTGCTTTTTTACTTTAACTTTGTATTCTTACTTAATATTGTTTATCTTTATAAATGTTGCTATCTTATAGAAAATATTACAAAAGAGACGACCCCTGTATAAACTCGCAATGAAGCCCAAAGAATGAACCTGCTATTGAAAGATTTGGAGTTTGAAATTTTATATCATTGTTTATTTATCCTATTATTATAACCTTTATATCACCTACATTTATTTATGAATATTGAATTTGTTAAAGGAACCATAAATTGAATGTAACATTGTTGGGTGAATATGCTTGTAGGACCGTTAGAAGGGTGCAATGCACTTTTACAACACAATAACACAAGTGAAAAGTATTCAATAACATTTTACTGATCAAATGGGGAATTAAAAAACTAGTTTACATGAGAGCTAAGAAACATAAATAATAAAGAGACAGAACAAGAACAGAACAACACAAGTACTTGGTTTTCAAAGATGATGTATATTTCTCTCTAGTTCCTTACAAGTGTTTACAAAGCAATGACAATAAGATACAATGACCAAAGATACTTATACTGCATCATACAGCCGGGCATACTTTGAAGGCCAGCTGGATACATGATCTAGACAACAACAAAATTAATGTAGAGTCAAAAGGCAGATTGCCTTTTGACTAGTGACTATGATATGCCATAGCTCACATCTTAATATATTACAAAAAGGATAAAAGTACATAAAGTAGAAAGTACAGACTCAAGACCTCAATGTACGGTTAACGAAAGCATGGACCTTTCACAACTCATGTAAAGTTGGTGTCTAATCAGAGTTGCAGCGGAAAGGTGGTCCAACTTTATGATAAAGGTACATCAGATAATAGCATGTGTTCAAAAGTCTTCGGAAGAAATTTGTCTTCGAGTTTTGGCTTCGGAAGACTTTGTCTTTGAAGCTTTGGAAGATATTTGTCTTGGCTTCGGAAGATTTCACACTTAGAATGTTTTCTAAGGAAGAGTGTGAAACTTCCAAAGCATTATACTTCAGTACACTTGTGCATGCATGAAGGGAAGACTTTGGATGTTTTGGGTTGCATCAGCCTTATATGAAACCTTACAAACTTCCCCTAGGCTGATGCTATCAAAACACTTGAAGACTTAAGATATCAATAGTTGTCATCATGATAATGACCATCCCTTTCTTCATAAGATGATCAGGATCACTCAGACTCTCATAGTGGCTTCTCATATCAAAGAGATCATGCAGAGGTAGATTGAACATGTCTTGCCATGTGTAGACATCTTCAACACCTTGATCTCTGATGACATGCCATCTTTCTGAATTTGTAGTGTATGTCCAAGACAAGATGGGTCTTTCTGATGCCAAAGAAGCTACTTGAATTAGAGTTGGTGTAGCTTCCTCTTGTTGTACATCCTCAGGATGTTCTGACTCATCCTGAGGTTTGGAGATGGATGTCTCTTTCTTCTTCTTCTTTGGCTTTGGTTTAGAAGCCATCCTTTTTCTCTTTTTTTGAAAATTTTAACTGAGAAGACTAGCTTGTAGCAACTTGTTGATCTTCTTTGTCTTTCTTAGTTGGGTCTTCCTCTCTCAAAAGTTCAGATTGAGAGGGGTTAGAACCCTATTGTGGATCAGAAGTAAAAGCTTGCTGATGCTCAGCAGGAGGTTCAGGTTGTGTTGTCTTAAATGGTTCAACCTTAATCTCCACTTCTTGAGGGTCCTGCCTTGGTGGGGAGTGTAAGTCAACTAGTTCTCCTCTTTGAATATTCTGCTTGATCACCCTTATATGCTAATACATAGTGGATAGAGACATGGGGTCAAGTCTCCTTCCGGAGAATTCATATAGCTTCAAGAAGCTCATCATCCTCTGCCTATCAGTAGACTTCTTCATACTCTTCTGGATGATGTCTCTTGACTTTGCAGTGTAACATTTTGTAGATTTGGGTTAGTTTAAAGTTAGCTTTGTTAAATTCGTGTATGGACTGATTGTGTCATTTATGAAACTTATGGTTATCCATGTTTATTTATTAGTTATCATTTAAATTATGTAAGTTAGTAATTAAACTATTAAATTATATAATAATAATATAATAATAATAATAATAATAATAATTTGTACAAAATTATTAAATTTAAAAGATGTTTACAAATTGGATTTAAGAAGTCAAGGGGGCCTTATTGTCAATTTATAAACTTTGAAAATAAAGTTTAAGCATAAAATAATAAAGATTGAAATCTACAGGGACCATTTGTGTAACTCTTTAAAAGCCCAATCCCATCTCCCCTCACCACCCGTTTTTCCGGCAACCCTCAACCAAACCGCCGGAAATTCTCCGGCCACCCAAAACCATCAAGTTTAGATATTTTCTTGATCCAAAACCGTTCCCAAACCTTTCTAGCACATGTTTCGAACCTATATACATCAATTAAACGCATTGGAATGCCGGTTACAAAGTCCAATCGAGAGGATAACCGAAGCTTTTACTCTATAGCCATTCGAGCATTTAAACCTAATAATAATCTAATTAAACTCACATAAACAATCATCTAAGTAATCCTAAACGTTCACAACCCTCAATTTCACTTGAAAACACACAAGCAAACCGATTCAACCACTCACTTTGTTGTGACCTGCAACTCACTCGAACGCTATTATCAGGACATCAAAACTCGAAATTGTTAAGGGGCTTTTGGTCTAGTTCGTCACTCGAAGCTATCCTCAAGGTTAATTGGATTATCATCGACACTTACACATCATACGCCCATCTTTCAGCCGCGACGAGTTCATCATGTGTCTTGTTATCATCCTCAATCAAAACGGGTAATTGAATCCACCTAAACACTCGTATTAACTTGGGAAACAAAAGCCCTATGATTTAGATCATTAACAACATCGATTTGATCTTCAGTTTTGGTTCGAATCAACCTAGGGTTCATTCAAATTGGGGCTATTTTGAAACTGATGTTTTTTTAAGAATTAGAAACCATTACAAACCACAGCTGAGAGCCTTGGTTCACTGGTCGCACACACCCTGTAAAGCAGGAGGTCCCCGGTTCGAACCTGGGAACCTCATGTAAGTTTTTTCGCCTTTAACTAAATACTACATAATTTCTAAAAATTATAAAAAAAGTCATTTTATAAACTTTGATCATTTTAATTATTTGAATATTTTCTGTAAATTGTTTATGTAAAAAGAAATAATTTTATATTTCATTAAATATTCTAAAAGGAGATATAAATAGTTCAATTTTATAAAATGTAGACTTTAGATAATATTTTGTTCACATAAATATTATTTCATCCAATATCTTCAAATTATTGTTTTAAATTGAGATTACTAAATTTTATTTAATCATTATATTGTATACAAATTGTTATAAATATTATATTTTATACATATGATCTTACATAACATGTAGCAAATTTCTTTGAGTTTAATAAATATAATTGATTCCATTTTGTTAAACATAATTATTTGAAAAGCCCCAAATTCCCATCGAAACTCTAGTTCGCGTTATAATGTTAATCTTACAATTAAACTTATTATAGCTACACTTAAAACTTTTAAATATAAATATTCTTAGGTATTTCGTGAAGGTTTATGCGGGAACGTTGCTTATTATTCTTATTAGTCGTCACTCTTATTCTTATTGATCAAGTGAGTATTTCTATACCCCTGTTTATATTTTTACACTTTTGGGGTGAAACATGTTACATTATAAACTTTGCACTTGTAAACACGTTTGATTCTTGTAAACTTATGGCATTTACTTGTATGTTGTGGTTAGTTGAACTTTGTGGCTACCATGTAATGTCGAATATATGTACAATTATTAACAGTTGCTAGCCTAGCGACGTCATAGATCTATGGGCCAGACAAGCCTACTTGGTTAATCCAAGTACACTTAGGAATCGTATATACTTGTAACGTTTGAGACTTGTAATACTTTGTCGAGGTTTGATTGTGCATTCTATCTTACATCCCTAGTTTACGTTGTTCTCTAACTTACAACATCAATTGGCATCTTTTATATACTTATGTATCGAAAACTATGGAAATCTCACCAAGGAAATACTCAAGCTTGATCGCCACTTTTGAAGTACTTTCACATCTAGGAATGGACTTAGTTAAATAAATGAAATAAATTGGCTTGTTGCATCTTATGTTATGTCATTTACTTTCATTGAGACTTATGATTGTAATTGTACAATTGGAACTTATGATTAATATATATTTGGGTTATTAATAGTGTTATGTGGCTGTGAATGATCTTAACTCTCACTCCTCGATGTTTCCGCCGTCAAGGTTGGGGTGTGACATGCAGTCTCTTCCCTCAACCTCTTCTTTGTGATTTTTCTTTCTTTGGTTACTTCAAGTTAAGCTGTATGAGATACTCGAACTCAATGTATTCAAAGGATAAGGGAAGAAGTATATCTGCCTGATAGAAGCTTGTGGCACTCAAGTAGTTGATCATTTTGATCCTATCAGTTTCTTTGTCTACCTGAGTTCTTGTGGAGCCACATCCTCTTATACAGGACTTTCTTGAACTGGGGAGAGGGTAGGCATGCTTGTAGAGTCTTTTTCGTCTTCTCTCTTTTTTGATTTGAAGAAGTAATCTTGCATCCTCTACCTCCTTTCTTTCCTTTGACAATTCCATGTCACCAGTTCTTTAATTCATCTAAGGGGAGAGATGATATTATTAATATCAAAGTTTCTTGGTTTGCAAGTAGCTTATCCTCTGCCCTCAACTCACATCCTGAGTGTTTGGCCTAGGGCAGCCCTAATAGCAGCTTCCATGAATCTTGCAGACCCAGTAGAGGAACTTTCTCCCCTTAGCTTCCTCTTCCTCTCTCTCTCCTCCTTCCTGAATCCCTTTGAGTCATTATCCTTTTCTCTCTGTCACTCACGGACTTTGTCACTTGGGTTTAGAGAGCTTTGGCTTCATTGCTTGGTGTAGCTTCCATCTCTTGCCAGAGAGAGGTTGTGATGCACCTTCCAACCACAGTGCTTCACTAAGGGAATGAATTGCGAATTAGTTGTGGATTGACGGGCTCGCAAGCTCTACACTAGTCCTTCAGTCAGGTTTCCCATTGAGCTAATCTTTGGGTCTTCCTTAACATCCATTAACCAATAGTATACCTAATTGCCTTTTTCTCCTTCTAGTTTGAACTCTTCAGTAAGTCTATCTTGTATCCTTTGAGCCACCGTTAGCTGTCTATATTAGCTTTGGTTGACAGTTGCAGATTGCAGGATCGTTCAGGGCTTGAACACAATTACAACACACAACACAATGAGGAGATTAACTAAATCTTAATCAAACAGTGAACTAGGTAACCAAAGGTGATGCAGAGAACACAAGTAAAGCAAGAGACAGAACAAGAGAGTATAGTTTTCAAGGGAGCAGTATATTGCTTTCTCAAGTTCTTTTACAAGTGTTACAAAGCATTTTGAAAGATACAAGAACTTGGAATACTTATACTACAACCTACAGCCGGCTATACTATGAAAGCCAGCTGGATACAATTGACTAGACACTAACAAAATCAATTGTAGGATCAAAAGGCATATCTGCCTTTTGACCTTGTGACTATGACATGCCATAGCTCACATCCTTATACATTATAAAAAGGATAAAGTACATAAAGTGGAAAGTTTCAGACTCAAGACCTCAATGTACAGTTACCAAAAGCATGGACCTTTTCACCAACTCTTGTAAGTTGGTGACTTATCAGAGACGCAGCGGAAAAGGTGCTTTATGGAACAGTACATCAGATAAAGCATGTGTACTAAAAGTCTTCGGAAGAAATCTGTCTTCATAGGTTGAAGCTTCGGAAGACTTTGTCTCTTCAAGCTTCGGAAGACTTCATGTTAGGCTTCGGAAGATATTGGTCTTGGCTTCGGAAGATATTACTTGAGTATTTTCTAATGCTTTGTGTAATTCTTCCGAAGCATTCTTCACTTCAGTACTTAGTGCATGTTGCTGAAACACTTAGGCAGTTTTGGGTTGCATCAGACTTCAGGAATCCTTACAAACTCCCCCTAGGCTGATGCTACCAAAACACTTAGAAGATCTTTAAATGTTTGTAGTCTTCAGAATAATCAAGACCATCCCTTTCTTCATTTGATGGTCAGGATCATCAAGACTCTCATAGTATCTTCTCATTTCAAAGAGATCATGCAGAGGTAAGTTGATTATGTCTTGCCATGAGTAGACATTTTCAACACCTTGATCTCTGATAACATTCCATCTTTCTGGATTGGTAGAGTAAGTCCAGGATAAGATGGGTGTCTCGTTGCTAGAGGAGCCACTTGCATAGGAGTTGATTGGGCTGCCTCATCATGCACTTCCTCAGGTTGATCTGATTCAGCCTGGGGTGTAGAGGTAGATGACTTTGGCTTCTTCTTTTTAGTCTTTGGTTTAGAGGCCATTTTCTTCTTCCTCTTTATGTCTTTAACTGAGAAGACTGGTCTGCAGCACCATGTTGATCATCAGTGTCTTTCTCAGTTGGGTGTTCCTCCCTCACAGGTTCAGAAGGAGAGGGAGTTTGACCCTGTCTTGGATCAGAAGATGAAGTTTGCTGAGGCTCAGCTGGAGGTTCTGGTTCAGGTGTCTCTGGTTGTTCAAACTTGACCTCCACTTCAGGTGGGACTTGACTTGGAAGAGAGTGCAAGTCAATGAGTTCACCACTTTTAATCTTCTGCTTGATTACCCTTATATGCTCATCCATTGTAGATAGAGACATGGGACCAAGTCTCCTTCCGGAGAATCCATATGACTTCAAGAAGCTCATCATTCTTTGTCTGTCAGCAGACTTCTTTGCATTCTTTTGAATGATGGCTTCTTGACTTTGCAGCTTCTTCCCTTAGCTTCCTTTTGGTTGTTTTTCTTTCTTTGACTAACTCAAGCTCAAGTTGCTTTAAGTACTCGAACTCAATGAAGTCATAGGACAGGGGAAGAAGTGTATTTGCCTGATAGAAGCCTGTGGCACTCAGGTAGTTTATCATTTTGATTCTATCCTCTTCTTTATCTACCTGAGGTTCTTTGGAGCCACATCTTCCTGTGCAGGACTTTCTTGAACTGGAGAGAGAGTGGGAGTATGCTTGTGAAGTCTTTTCTGTCTCCTCTCCTCTTTGAATTGGAGAAGTAACCTTGCATCCTCTTTCTCCTTAATCTCTCTTGACACTTCCATGTCAGCCAGTTCATTCAACTCTTCTAAGGGGAGGGAGATGATTTCATCAACATCATAGTTCCTGGTCTGTAAATAATAATCCTGACTGCCCTTTGTTCATCATTTTGAGTATTTGGTCTGGGGGCAGCCCTGATTGCAGCTTGCATGAATTTTGATGACCCAGAAGAACTTTCTCCCCTTAGCCTCCTTTTCCTCTCTCTCTCTTCCTCCTCAATTTCCTCAGGAGTCATTATCCTTTTCCCTTGTCACCAACAGACCTTTGTGACTCAGGGTGGATTGAGGCTTGGCCTTCATTGCTTGGTGTAGCTTCCATGCTCTGGCCAGAGAGAGCTGAGAACACCTTCACCAGCAGGTGTCTCAGATGGAGTTTGGACCTCTGCAGCAGTTGTTGATGGTGAGACAAGGGTCTCAGGTTCTGCCACTGGGCCTTCAGCCAAGGTTTCCCCTATGAAACTAATCTTAGGGTCCACCTCAACATCCAGTTGACCGATGACATTGCCTGATTGCCTAAGTCTCCTTCTTAGAGAGAACTCTGCAAGGATCCTGTCTTGGATTCTTTGAGCCAGCCTGTCAGCTTGTCTAGATTTGCTTGGATTGACAAGTGGCATGTTGACTAAATCCAGTCCTTCATAGAAGCTCAGGCTTTGGAACTGAAAGACTTCTTGTTGACCTTGAACTCTGTGAAGTATGAGGGCTCTTCTGTCATCATCATACCTCCATCTGATGATGTAGTTGCCAGTTCCATGTGGTGGAGATGAGACAGCCCTTGGTATACCTTCCTCAAAGAGACTCCTGATGAGAGAGTCTATAGAGTCCACATTAATGTGAACTTGAGGAAGTTGCTGAGAATGCACAACAGCAAGTGAGGATGGTGAGTCCTCTATGTCCATTCTCTTTGAAGAACTCCCAGGTTCTGTGGTTGTGATAACTTTCTCCCCCTTTTTGGTAGCATCACCCACTTGCATAGGTGAGCTGGAGGATAAATCAATCACTTCCACAGGTTCTTGTGTTCCTGGTTGAGCTCTCCTTAAAGGTCTCCCAGCTAGTTTTTCCTGCAGATATGAAATCTGGAGTTGCTGATCATTGACCCTGTTTTGCAGGGTAGTCACCTGAGATTCCAAGTGACTAACCTTAGAGACTAGATAGGTGCATGTTTGTGACAATTTGTTACCTTTAGTCTCAAATTCCCCTCATCTTCATCAGAAGAATCACTGGGGGATGAGAGGATTGGACCAAAGTCCCTTCTCTCACCACCAGCTTGAGTTTCTTGGCTGCTGGTTTTCCTCTGCTCACTGGCAACCTCAGTTAAGATGCCAATGGGCTGAGTTGCCATGGTTGAGGTCTTAATGATGTAATCACTTTCAAAAGTGAGAGCCTCTTCCATATGGACATCCTGAACAGGTTCAGATGTGTCCACCTCAGTAATAGGTGACTGATGAGGGATAGACTGAGGAGAGTCAGAGGTACTCATCTCTCTTTGAGTAGGGGAGGAGAAGAGAGACTCATGGTACTCACTGAATCCTAAGTCTTCATCAGTGTAAAAGGATAGGTTGGGAATTGGTTGGTTTAGATCCAAAGGCTGGGGATGGTAGCTATCCCCTGAAGGTTGTTCACTTGAGTGTTGAGACTCAGAGTGAAGGCTTACAGTTGTTGGGCTAATGAGCTCATCAGGTTGAGCTTGAGGAACCTCAGCCCTGATAGGTAAAGTAATGGAGTGGTTTGCTCCTCAGGAGAAGTGGGAGCTCTGGAGTCCACTTCTTCCTGTAAGGTTGAGTATTTGGGGGCCTGCACAGACTCAATAGCCTGAGCAGGGGTTCGTTGGGATTTTCTTTTGTAGGTGATGAATATTGGAGGTTGTGAAGAGGGTAGGAGAGCAGTAGGTGTGGTTCAACACTAGCTTGGACTGCTATGTTGTCACCTTGAGCAATGAGCTCTAACATTTTTGGGACTAGGGCTGTTTCTACCCCTGAGAAGCCTACAGTTGGCTTCTTCATAATTTTAAAGATGCCGGCTTCATCTGTCCCAGTTTAAGAATATTGCCTGTTTCCCTCAACTGTGAGCCCAGTTCACAGTTAAGAATGTGTTGAACATATCTAGGAAACATGTAATATTCTAAGGAGTCTAAGTTTGCAAGTAAATTAGTATAAACAAATTGTGAATACCTGAACTTGACCCCCTGAACCATCCCATGAACTATAAAGGAGAGATCCTCAGGAATCTGGTCCCATCCACCATGCTTGTTTGATAAGCTGTGGATAACCACATGGAGCAGGTATTTCCACTGGGATGAGACCTTCCCTTTCCTGAAGGTCTTTACAGAGAAATCTCCTTCATAGCCCATCTGCTCGAAGGAATGATTAACCGCTTCTTTTGGGAAGAACACTTCACCTGCTTCATCATCCAGCTGAAGATGTCGGTGATGATGGCCGGAGTGATGAAAATTGTTCTCCCCTGCACTGTGGCAGACAGTGCCTTCTCCCCATCCATAATGACCTCTTGGCAGGTCTTCCAGAATTCAAGCAAATGATCCTCATATAGAGGAGGATCAATGGTTAGGGAGGTGAAGTAGTGAGACAAAGACAAGAAACGGCAAACCTCTGAGAAATGAGGATCTTTGTCAGAGCATAACAGAGCAACCTGATTGTGTTGTCTGTGTAGCTGCATGGCAAAGTGAGGATCATTTCTGTGTGTAAGGTCAGCCATTGTGAGGTAGCTCAGAGATGAAGAGAAAAGAATGGGAGGAAATTTCAGAGAGAAAGCTTGGGTTTTAGGTATGGAAGAAAAGCAGATGATAGAAGAAGGGGGAAACCGTTGGGTTTATATGAGAGAGAAGGATTTCAGATAAAGTTTAATGAAAGAGGATAAACTTTGAAATCCGTATGTCGGTCCCACCTCTGAAAAAGTAGTTTACCTTTTTGCTCAAAAAGTAGTTTTTCTTGAATTCGAAAAGCTTCCGAAAGTAATTTGTCTTCGGAAGTTTTGATTGAAAAAGCTTCCGAAGCTAAAGTGACTTCGGAAGAATTTTCCTGAGAGTCTTAAAGATTTATGCTTCGGAAGAGAAATAAACTTTTGGATGCTTTGTATAAGAATGAACAAAGCTTCCGAAGTAATTTTTGCTTCGGAAGGAAAAAGTCCTTAAAAATGAATAAGTGTCTAAGTTAAGAATTTTAAGCTTCGGAAGATAAATTTTGACTTCTTCCGAAGGTAAAATTTCTTAGACAGTCATTTATTTTGAAGACATATTTTTCTTCCGAAGGTAAAATGTTATCTTCCGAAGTATCAGAAAATTTTCAAGAATCCAAGGAAAGTCTTCAAAAAGAGTTTTTCATTCAAAGAAAACATGAGCTTATGAAAGTGATGAACTAGACAACTTAGGACACACATTTTTTTAGAAGAAATAATTAGAATTAGTTTTAAGAAAAATCTACTCAAAGTTAATCATCCCAATAGCTGATATCAGATACTTAAATCTCTGTTCATCAAAAGCTTTTGTGAACAGATCAGCATATTGTTCATCTGTGTGAACTTTGACTAGTTTAATTAACCCCTTTTCATAGTTATCTCTTATTAAATGATACCTGATGTTGATGTGTTTGGTCCTTGAGTGCTGCACAGGGTTCTCAGTGATAGAGATAGCACTGTTGTTGTCTATGTGGATAGGAGTCTCTTTGAAGTTAAATCCGTAGTCTAGCATCTGATTTTGAATCCAAAGCACTTGAGCACAGCAGCTTGCAGCAGCAATGTATTCAGCCTCAGCAGTTGATGCAGACACACAGGTTTGTTTCTTGCATTGCCATGAGACAACCCTTCCACCAAGAAATTGACATCCCCCAGATGTAGACTTTGCAGTCATGTTGCAACCACCATAATCACTGTCTGTATAGGCATACAGATTGAAATTAGAATTCTTTGGATACCATAAACCAAGTGTTGAAGCACCTTTGAGGTATCTTAAAATCCTTTTCACAGTGATTAAGTGAGACATCTTAGGATTGCTTGATATCTTGCACAAATACATGTAGCAAACATGATATCAGGCCTGCTAGCTGTAAGATACATAAGAGACCCAATCATAGCCCTGTATAAGTGCTCATCTACACACTCCCCCTCAAGATCTGGACCAAGGGAGTGGTTTCTGGCTATGGGTGTCTTAGCAGTCTTACAATCAGTCATGTTGAACCTCTTGAGTATATCTTGAACATACTTTGACTGACTTATGAAAATGCCATCTTCAACCTGCTTCACTTGAATTCCCAGAAAGAAATTAAGTTCTCCCATTGAACTCATTTCAAATCTATCTTTCATCAGCTTTTCAAAGTCTTTGCAGAGCCTTGAATTGTTGAGCCAAAGATGATGTCATCCACATATACTTGAACTAGCAGAATGTCTTTTCCTTGTCCTTTGATGAAGAGAGTTCCATCTATAGTACCTCTCCTGTAACCATGTTTACAGAGATACTCAGACAGTGTCTCATACCACTTCCTGGGTGCCTGATGCAGCCCATAGAGAGCTTTGTCAAGCTTGCAGACATAATCAGGATGATCAGGATCTACAAAACCAGGTGGTTGTTTGACATAAACCTCCTCATCAATCACTCCATATAAAAGCACACTTTACATCAAGTTGGTAGACCTTGAAGTTCTTGGATGCAGCAAATGCCAGGAATATCCTAACAGCTTCTAGTCTAGCTACAGGAGCAAAGACATCAGTGTAGTCAATCCCTTCTTCTTGTGTGTATCCTTGAACAACTAGTCTAGCCTTGTTCTTGATGATGATTCCTCTATCATCCTTTTTATTCCTAAAAACCCATTTGGTTCCAATGGTAGTCTTCCCATGAGGAAGAGGACAAAGGTTCCAAACTTTCTGTCTTTTGAATTGAAGCAGCTCTTGTTGCATAGCTTCAACCCAACTTCCATCCTTTAGAGCCTCCTCAACTTTCTTTGGCTCTAACTGGGATAGAAAACAAGAGTGAAGACAAACATTTGCTTCATGGGTTTGCCCTCTTGTCTTTACCCCGGAGATAACATCTCCAATGATGTTTGTAGTAGGATGAGACTTGTGGATCCTTAGCTGAGGGATCACAGCAAGTTGCTGAGATAGATCCAAATTTGAGAAATTTAGATCTGGTCTTGAAGATTGATCCTCCACATTATCACACTTATCAAGATTAACTTGATCCAATGAGTGTGTGACATCATTGATGTTATCATCTATGGTATGTTATTAGCATCAAGAGATTCTTGATCACTTTCACCATCACCATTGTTATCTTCTGCAATTGAGATGTCTTTATCTGGTTGAGAGCCTCTGAACTGGAATTTGAAGGCATGCCAGATGTATCAGCTGGATTTGTCATTGTTGTGCTGATAGAAACCTCATTTGCTGAAGTAGTTCCAACTGGAGCTGAAGGTCTTCCAAGCTCAAATCTTGGATCAGGATCACCTGTATTTAAATTTTCTGCAGATCCTGAAACATGCTCACAGATTTATTAAAACAGTTGGTAACTAAATCAAGATCAAATAGCCAATCCGGACCAGAACCAGCCACACTGGGAGTGTGCTCATTGAAAGTCACATTGGCTGACTCCTCAATGATTCTAGTTCTGAGATTGTATACTCTATAAGCTTTAGCTTGAGAAGAGTATCCAATGAAGTGTCCATCGTCTGATTTCTCAGCAAACTTGGCAACTTGATCTTTGGTATTCAAGATGGTGCAGGGACATCCAAATGACCTGAGAAAACCAATGAAAGGTTTCCTCTTGTGCCAAAGTTCATAAGGAGTCTTACCATGTGTCTTAACTACTAAGACTCTGTTTTGCACATAGCAGGCAGTATTAACTGCCTCTGCCCAGAAGGTGATAGGCAGTTTAGAGTCAGACAACATAGTTCTTGCAGCTTCAATAAGTGTCCTGTTTCTCCTCTCAGCAACTCCGTTTTGCTGAGGAGTCCTGGGAGCACTGTATTGTCTTGTAATACCCTTTTCATCACAAAATGTATCAAGGATTTGGTTCTTGAATTCAGTTCCTTGATCACATCTTATGGTTTTGACCTTGTGATCACATTGATTCTCAATCTTTAAGATGAAATTCTTTAGAATCTCAGGAGTCTCATCTTTAGTTCTAAGAAAGAAAACCCAAGTGAATCTTGTAAAATCATCTGTGATCACTAGACAGTATAAGGTCCTTCCTAAACTCATTACACTGGTGGGGCCAAAGAGATCCATATGTAATAAGTGTAGGGGAGTAGTGATGGAGTTCTTTTCCTTAGGCTTGTGAGATACCTGTGTTGCTTCCCTTTCAGGCATGCAACACAATGATCATCACTTGTAACTCTTTCTTTGGCATTCCAGTTACCAGATCATGTTTGATTAATTTATTCATATTCTTAAAGTTTACATGGCACATTCTTTTATGCCATAGGAAAGACTCATCACTATTTGCTTTAGATAGAAAGCATGAAACTTCTCCAGAGGGAGATGTTTCTTGCAAATCCATCTTGTACATGTTCCCTTTCCTGGGGGCTCTGAGCAGAATATGCTCATGAGGAATGACCACTCCAGTTTGAGAACAATGCACTCATGCTCAGTGAAGAGCATGTTATGACTCTGATCACAAAATTGAGATACACTCAGAAGATTGTACCCAAGCTCCTTAACAAAGTTTACCTTCTCAATGCTGAGCTTACCATTTGTGACCTTGCCCCTTCCATAAATGTAACCACCTTCATTTCCTCCAAAAGCAACTGGTCCTCCATCAATTCTCTCAAAATTATGAAGTAAAGACCTATCGCCTGTCATGTGCCTGGAACAGCCACTGTCAATTATCCAGACATTCTTGTTTGTCTTGAGCTGTTCCTGCACAAAGAAAATGATTAGTTACATTTGGAAACCCAAGCCTTACTTGTCTTGGGTTCAGTAAGTGTAATAGAAGGTAATGCAACAGTAATAGATCCTATGGTTGTACAGAGGGGATCTTCGGCTGTTGTTGATGGAGAAACCTCAGTCATTTGGTCTTTCTTAGACTTCCACACCACCTTTGGAGTCTTGGACTTGACCTTCAAAACCTTAGAAGCTTTTGGAGCTTCACAAGTTTTAATGACTGATACTTCGGAAGAATCTACAGTCACTGCAGTAGACTTTAGTACTTCGGAAGAACTCCTTTCTTCCGAGACCAACTTTGCTTCCGAAGGTAATTTTCCATTTACCTTCTTCTTTGATTTGGAGCTTCCGAAGGAAACAGACTTTCCTTCCGAAGCTTGAGACTTCTTGAGATTCTTTGAAGTCTTTGTATTGGTCATGTGGATAGTACTTTTAGGATTGTATGGACAATCCTTGGCAATATGAGAAGTACTTTCACACATAACACACAGCATTTTCTTCTTCAAAAAATCTCCTTTTGAGAGCAAGACTGGCCTTGGTCACATCCCTTTTTCACCTTCATCTTGGTAGATTCAGATACAGTTCCCTTGGGCTGTGAACTGTTCTTGGAATTTGATGGTCCAGGCTGTGCAGCAGTGGTACACAGCAGCTCAGTCTTCTTCTTTGTACTGAGATGATTTGAACATGAACCAGAACTCTTGATAAGAAGCTTTGGTGGATGTCTTCAGTCCTTATTGCTTTGAAACCTGCAGAGATAAACACTTGTTTCTGCTTAGCATCAAAGGTAGCCTTGATTTCTTGAGCCTTCTTTGCTTTCCTTTTGCTCTTCCTGATCAAGTTCTTTCTCTTGGACTTGGTCATCACAGTTAATTTCTTCTCCTCAGAAGGATAGTGGCCCTTGGAGGAATCCTCTTCTTCACTCTTCTCAGAGGGATTCCTCACTATCACTTCTTCATCATCCTCACTTACTGGATCTATGAGAGGAAGCTCATCTTCACAAGTTCCACACCTAGGAGATCTTACAGACAAGATTGTGTGTGAGGAGCTATCTCATTTGATCCCAGTCCCTGTCTATTTTGATAACAACCTTATTGTGTAGGGATGAGGATATCATGTTCTTGAAGGTCTCTTCTTCAAGAACACTTTTCTCTGCCAGGGCTTTGCTGATCACAAGCTCAGCCTGGCACTTAGTCAACTTAGTGATGAGATCTTGGATCTGAGTTCTAAAATCTGTATGTTCATGTTTTAGTACTGAAATGTTTTTCTCCAAGTCTTCTATCTTTAACTTGTAATCATTTTCAGACTTTCTAAAGTCAGATTTTAATGTTTAATGACTCAAGATCAGATCTCATCTCTAGGTTGTAGGACCTGTATCTATTTACTTTAGCAATGCATTCAGGGGAGCAAAGATGTTCTAATACCTTGGCTTCATCATGATCAGCCATCAATGCTTGGTTTGGAGAAGCATCCTCCACCTGAAAACTCCAGTCAAATCCTCCCTCTTCAACAGCAACCGCAGCATGTTGCTTTGTCTTCTCAGCCTGAGGGGTATTGTTGGTGTAGTTTGGTCTGAGTTGTGTTTGACCCCCATTTGCTCTGGGTGCCTTACACTCCCTGGCGAAGTGACCCATAAGGTTACAATTGTAACACTTAACTTTGCTTTTATCCAGCCAAACTTACCACTGGTAGCATTGCTTGGAAATTTTCTTCCTGTCCTCTTGTAGAACTTCTTGGCTCTGTGAGTGAGAAGAGCCATCTGCTGAACTATCTCCATGTATTCCAGGTCATCTGGATGGATACAGTCTAGATCTTCAAGAGTGAAGAGATAATTTCCACAGCTTTCATCTGCAGACACAAAGGCTTGAGAAGAACTTGTCTCTTGGAATGGGCTTCCTTGAGTAAAGTTCTCCCTTGGTGTCTCCGGGAAGGTGATGAAAGGACCCTTTTGTGAGTTGTCAGGGTAGCATAGGAGATGATGTTGGGGTTCTATGCTGTCCCTTTCAACCACATGAAGGGCTGAACCCATTTGATTGTTAGAGTTGCCAGATGAACCTTGTAAGTTCATCTCCATCTGGTATCCACTGAGAATCCCATATAACTCTGTCAGAGTAAGAGTTTTAAGGTTCTCAGTCCTCTTGATTACCACACAATAGTGTGTCCATTGCCTAGGAAGTGAGGACATGAACTTCCTTACAATGTCTCTGTTCTCAAGAGGAACTCCTCCATCCACAAGGGTATCCACAATCTCAACATACCTGAAGTATTGTTGGGTCATGGTTTCACCTGTTTTAAAGGTGAAATTTTCAAACTGCTGCTTCAGAAGATCTTTCTTGTTCTCCTTGGCTTCAGAGGAGCCTTCATACATCAGCTTCAGTGCATCCCACAGCTGTTTAGCTGTTTGCACTTCTTAAAACCTCTGTACACAGAGTTTGGATAGCAGTCTGAAGAGCAGTCATGGCCTTCCTGTCAATCTCTACTCTTTTCCTATCTTCATCTGAGTAGTTGGCCACATCTTTAGGAATCATACCAGCACCGGTAGCAGAGGGGGTGCTGGGTATGAAAGGTCCATTTCAACAGATTCCCACATTCTTGAGTCAAGAGACCTGATGAAGCCTTCCATCCTCATGCACCAGGTGTCGAAGTCATCAAGAGTGATCAATGGGGATTTGTTCATGGTTCCAGTCTCCATATCAGTCTTTGAGATGGAAGCCATTTGAAAAGTTTAGTTTTTGTGTGTGAGGGATCTTAAGATGGTTAGATCTTATATCACGAGCCTGAATGCTCTGATACCAATTGCAGGATCGTTCAAGGGCTTGAACACAATTACAACACAACAACACAATGAGGAGATTAACTAAACTTAATCAAACAGTGAACTAGGTAACCAAAGGTGATGCAGAGAACACAAGTAAAGCAAGAGACAGAACAGAGAGTATAGTTTTCAAGGAGCAGTATATTGCTTTCTCAAGTTCTTTTACAAGTGTTACAAAGCATTTTGAAAGATACAAAACTTGGAATACTTATACTACAACCTACAGCCGGCTATACTATGAAAGCCAGCTGGATACAATTGACTAGACACTAACAAAATCAATTGTAGGATCAAAAGGCATATCTGCCTTTTGACCTTGTGACTATGACATGCCATAGCTCACATCCTTATACATTACAAAAAGGATAAAGTACATAAAGTGGAAAGTTTCAGACTCAAGACCTCAATGTACAGTTACCAAAAGCATGGACCTTTTCACCAACTCTTGTAAGTTGGTGACTTATCAGAGACGCAGCGGAAAAGGTGCTTTATGGAACAGTACATCAGATAAAGCATGTGTACTAAAAGTCTTCGGAAGAAATCTGTCTTCATAGGTTGAAGCTTCGGAAGACTTTGTCTCTTCAAGCTTCGGAAGACTTCATGTTAGGCTTCGGAAGATATTGGTCTTGGCTTCGGAAGATATTACACTTAGAGTATTTTCTAATGCTTGTGTAATTCTTCCGAAGCATTCTTCACTTCAGTACTTAGTGCATGTTGCTGAAACACTTAGGCAGTTTTGGGTTGCATCAGACTTCAGGAATCCTTACAGCATGCTGATAAGGTCAAGACCTTCGTAGTAGTTCAAGGTTTGAAAGTTAAGACTTTCTTGTTGCCCTTGCACTTTTTGAAGAATAAGGGCTCTTCTGTTGGCATCATGACATCCCCCTCTATTGATGTAGTTTGAAGTTCCTTGAGGTGGAGATGACATTTGCCCTTGGTATCGTTTCTTAAAAAATACTCTAAATGTAGGAGTCTATAGAGTCACTCAATGTTAACTTGAGAATTTGTTGAGTATGGACAATGCCAGTGAGGATGGTGAGTCCTCAAGTCCATGCTCTTTGAAGAACTCACAGGTCTTGTGTTCCTATGAGCTCTTCTTAAGGTCTCCTAGCTAGGTTTTCTTTAAGATAAGATATCTTCAAGTTGCTATCATTAATCCGTTTTTGCAAGGTAGTCACTGAGATTCAAGGTGACTCAAAAGAATCATTGGAGGATGAGAAATTGGAAACCAGTCTCTCTCTCACCCCCAGCCTGAGTTCTTGGCTACTGATTTTACTCTGCTCAATGATATTTTGTTTCAGTTCAGTGTCAAGGGCTGAGTTGCCATGGGTTAGTCTTAATGATGTAATCACTTGCGGAAGTGAGAGCCTCTTCCATATGGTATCCTGAACAGGTTCAGAAGTATTCACCTCAGTGTAGGCGACTGATGTGGGCTAGACACAGGTGATTTAAGAGCACTCATTTGAAACCTGGATGTCGGTCCCACCTTTGAAAAAGAAATATGTTTTTTGCTCAAAAAGTACTTTTCTTGGAATTCGAAAATCTTTCGAAGGTAAATTGTCTTCGGAAGTTTTTGATGAAAGAGCTTCCGAAGCTAAAATGACTTTGAAAGATTTTTTAAGAGTTTTTGAAAATTTTGCTTCGGAAGAGAATTAAGACTTAAAAGTTTTATTAAGTTAAGAATAAAGCTTCCGAGAGTTAATGGGCTTCAGAAGAAAATTGTCCTTGAAAACATGTAAGTGCCGAGAGAAAATTTTCAGCTCCGGAAGAGATTTTAAACATTTCTTCCGAAGGCAATTTACTTAGGCAGTTATTTGTTTTAAAGGCATAAGTTTCTTCCGAAGATAAAAATTTCTATCTTCCGAAGGATTTAAAAACATCAAGATTTTCAAAAAATCTAAGGATAGTTCTTCTAAAAAGGTATTCATTCAGAGAAAACAAGAGTTTTATGAAGGTGATGAAATAAACAACTTAGGACACACAGATTTTAAAAAAAATATGAATTAGTTTTAAGAAAAAGCTACTCATGGTTAATCATCCCAATAGCTTATATAAGATACTTAAATCTCTGTTTATTAAAGGCTTTGGTGAACAGATCAGCATATTGTTCATTTGTGTTAACTTTGACTAGTTTAATTAATCTTTTTTCAAAGTTATCTCTTATCAAATGATACCTGATATTGATGTGTTTTGTCCTGGAGTGCTGCACTGGATTTTCAGTGATAGAGATAACACTATTGTTGTCTATGTGAATGGGAGTCTCCTTGAAGTTTAACTTATAGTCAAGCATCTAATTTCGAATCCAAAGAACTTGAACACAGTAGCTTGCAACAACAATGTATTCAGCTTCAGCAGTTGACGTAAAGACACATGATTGTTTCTTGCATTGCCATGAGATAACCCTTCCACCAAGAAACTGACATCCCATAGATGTAAACTTTGCAGTCGTATTGCAGCCACCATAATCACTATCTGTATATGCATATAGATTGAAGTTAGAGTTATTGGGATACCAGAGGCCAAGTGTTGAGGCACCGTTGAGGTATCTTAGAATTATTTTGGCAGTGATAAGATGTGACATCTTGGGGTTGGCTTGATATCTTGCATAAATAAATGTGGCAAACATGATATCATGCTTGCTAGCTGTAAGATACATAAGAGACCCAATCATAGCCCTGTAAAGGTGCTCATCCACACACACCTCCTCAAGATCAGGTCCAAAGGAGTGATTTCTTACTATGGATGTCTAGCAATCTTACAATCAGTCATGTTGAACCTTTAGAGTATGTCCTGAACATACTTTGACTGACTTATGAAGATGCCATCTTCAACTTGCTTCACTTGAATTCCCAGAAAGTAATTGACTTCCCTCATGGTACTCATTCCAAATTTTCCCTTCATCAGCTTCTCAAAGTCTTTGCAGAGCCTTGAATTAGTTGAACCAAAGATGATGTCATATACATATACTTGAACTACCATCAAGTCATTTTCTTGTCCTTTTATGAAGAGAGTTCCATCCATAGTACCCCTTTTGTATCCATGCTTGTAGAGATATTTAGATAGAGTTTTATACCCCTTCCTTGGTGCTTGGTGTAGCCCATAAACAACTTTATCAAGCATGCAGATGCGGCGAAATCATGGGGCGGACGAATGTGAAACGATTGTTCATAGCACATGGAACTAATTAAGTTGAAGTAATAATAAATATCATTAATCATTAAACATTACAAGACAAATAAGTCCATACAATACAAAAGCTTCAAACAAAGAAATAACATATTTAGTTAAACTAGGTCCAAGTCTTATATGAGCACGAAGAGAAACCTGAAGTATTAAACCTGAAACATGTTAAAAACAAAGAGTCAACAATAATGTTTGTGAGATTTTCATAATTTTCAATACATAAATATAAAGAAGATGGCAATTCATGTCATAGATTAGTGAATAAAGTAACTAGGGATGTAAGACAGAATGCATAGTCAAACCTTGACAGTTTTACAAGTCTCAAACATTTACAAGTGTATACAATTAGCTAAGTGTACTTGGATCAACCAAGAAGGCTTGTCAGGCCCATAGATCTATGACGTCGCCAGACTAGCAATAGTTAATGATTGTACATATAATTGACATTACATAGTAGCTACAAAGATCAACTAACCACAACATACAAGTGAATTGCCATAAGTTTGCAAGGATCAAACGAATTTACAAGTGCAATGATTATAAAATAACATGTTTCACCCCCAAAGTGTGAAAATATAAAAAGGGGGTATAGAAATACTCACGTGTTATAAGTTGCACTTAAGATAACAATAAGAAGAAGAGATGGTTCCAATGATCTCTTCACGATTCAACCTAATGGTTGATGTCTCAGAATTAGAATAAAGATAAGATTCAAGAGTAAATATAAATTAGGGTTTCATTGGGAATTTAGGATTTTTAAAAACTAAATCAAATAAAATAAAATAAAGCATTAGATTATGTTTCAGATCAATAAAGTTGGAATAAATCAAAAAAAGGATTCAATAATTTACTTTATTGAATTAATAAAGATTTAAATATGATGTGTAAAAGAAATAATTAATTTAATAATTATTTATTTAAAATTGATAAAGATACTCAATTGAATGCTTATTTAGATGACTTTAAAATAATTTAAAATCAGTTTATAAGATCTTGAACTCTTAAATGATTTATTATAACAATCTTAAAATACAAGATTTTAGTAATAAGAATAAAGTATAATATATTGTTTTATAAGTTTCAATAGTTGTAAAATAAAAGTTTAGAGAATATTAACTAAATATGATACGACATGACTAGATGGATAATTAATTATTTAAATATTTATTTAAATAATCTTTTTATAATTCAACATTTAAAGTATTTGTAATATGTAGTTTTGAAGTGTTTTGAGATAATCCAAGTTTGGACTATAATATATTTATAACATATAAATGACTTCATAACAATTTTAATACCTTTTTATTCTTTTAAAAATTAATTAACTTTAAGAATTATAAGTGTTAAAACCTTTAAAAATTAACTTGATATTTTCTAAAATGATTTAGTTAACAAAATAATTTTTATTTTGATTTAACAATATAATACTAATTTTCTGAATTATAAAAATGTTAAGAAAACTAATTAAAAACAAAAATATGGCAGAGGCGCGGTTCAAACCCGGGACCTCTTAGCCAGAAACCATGCCACTTACCAGTTGGGCTACAGCCCGATCTAGTTAAAAGTTCAGCATAAATATTTAAAAACATTAATTATCAAATCCCCCAAATTACCAAGAACCCTAGAACGATTGAATCCAAAATTGATCCTCAAAACAATGATGATTACAAAAGTAAACATGGGGCTTTGATTCCCCTTGTAAATTCGAGTATATGCATGTGTTTAATTTACCAGAATTGAAACAAAACCAACATGCATGAATGAAGAACAAGTCGTGACCGTGGTGAAAGTGGTTCGAGTTGCAATCGTTGATATTATCCAAATTCATTGCATAGGAAGTTTCCAAGGATCTTGATGAACGAAAATCCTCTGCTAATTCAGATAATATCTACAGAATGGTGATGAACATTAGCGTTGTAGTCGCGATGAAGAGAGGGAATTATTCGAGAGACTTCAGAGTGTTTCAGGTGGAATTAAGTTCGATAGTAGCTTAAGATTAGTTAAACGTTCGTTCATGACACATTTAATTTGATTATTATAGAGTTTTAACATTCGAATGGCTCTATGATTAAAAGCTTCGGTTACTCGATTGTTCGAGATCCATAACCGTTGTTTAACTCAATTAAAGGTCGTAATGGTTGTTCGAATCATTCTCACAAATCGTTTGGTGTTTGTTGGTTCTTAATCACGGTCATTTGACCGGTTTTGGGGTTTGCCGGCGCCGTGTCGGGCTTGGTCGGCTAGCGGCCGGAAAATCGGGAGGAAGAATTGTGGGTGGGGGTTGGTTTTGAAATTCTAAAAATTACATATAGGCCATTGTAGTAGGAATTGTTATTATTTTATGCCAATAACTTAGTTTAAAGTGTAAGGCCCCATTCCCGGACGCTTACAGCTGGTAAATCATTGCATATAAAACATACATTTTCATTTATGTTACATAAATAATGCAGCCGAAACATTCAAAAACAACATCTCATTTCATCATAAAACTTTTGCAAAATAATACATCGTTAATCAGTTACAAAATACATTGTTTCATTACATCACAAAAGCATTATATAAATGTTTGCAATCCCAAAAGAGCTGAGTAGCCACCTCGTGCCATCCTCAGCAATCATTACCTGCCAACTGGAAACACATCAAAGTTAGCATTGCTGAGTGAGTTCTATTTTTATAATAAAACATACTTTGCTTTCGTTAAAACCATTCTTTACTTTCATGTGATCATCAACATATGTACACATAGATAATATCATTATTATCTTCTTTAATCTTTCATGCTTTCATTCTTTCATCATTACTTCTTCCTTTTCCTTCAACCATAAACTTTACCCAGCTATTCCTGGTACTGGACCTAGGTCTATCATAAACCAACTATAATGGTGCATCGCACCTCTGGTCACAGTACCTAGGGTAGAGTTTAGGTGTACCACTACTATATGCAATACCCAAGTATTCTTGATACTGGACCTAGGTCTATCATAGACCAGCTGTAACGGTGCATCGCACCTCTAGTCGTAGTACCTAGGGTATGCAACAATGGGGCTATACAAATGGTCAATCACAAAGAAAGACCCCGATGTGCATCCTCCCGGGGTAGTGAACCCACACACCATTGGGCTAACACCTTTTAATGGCGTATCCCGACATACTATGCTTGCAAGACTTTCTTTACTTTCATCATTTATTAATGCATGCATTCTTACTTCATGTTCCTCTTTTCATTATCTTTCTCTTTACGTTATTCACTTCATTCATTAACATTCAACGTAAAGCCACAGGAAAGATGAACATACATCATATTAAGGAACATATCATACATAGTTATCAACATCATTACAGGGCAACATCATACATACATAACATGCATAATCATGCAACATCATCTTTATGCCCAACATACTCTCTAAGGCCTCAACAGTCTTCTTACATGAACATACGTTGGACCATTGGAAATAGTGGAAAGAATAGGTCCAATGGCCTATCGACTAGCCCTACCTGATTCGCTAAGTGGAATCCATGATGTATTTCACGTATCAACCAGAAGAAGTGCATAACCGATGAAACAATGGTCGTACCACTAGAAGAAGTTCAAGTGGATGAACAATTACATTTTATCGAAGAACCAGTCGAGCTGATGGACCGTGAGGTGAAAACACTTAAGTAAACCAAGATACTATTGTCAAAATCCGTTGGAATTCGCGACGTGCACCGGAATTCACATGGGAATGAGAAGATCAAATGAAGCTTAAGTACCCTCAACTATTCAAAAAGGCGATGCCAGCAGGCGAAGGTACTGATTTAAATTTCGGGACGAAATTTCTTTCAACATGGGGATGATGTGACAACTCATCCAAAACTCACTTGATTTTTGTGTGCCAATGCAGTAGACCAGTGATGGAACACTCTCACCATCTAACGCAATTTTCAGGACGAAAATTCTTTCAACATGGGGATAATGTGACATCCGGTAAATTTCCGTTACCAAACTCCGTTAGTCCCGTTAAGTCTTGCATACACATGTCGTAAACACACACTAGTTGTCGTTTAACGTTGGTGACCTAATAATAATTATAATGTTAAATTAATGATAATCTAATTGTTATGTGATTATTGTGTTATGTTTATGTGTTTGCATGTTTTAATGTTAATTAGAAAATTAATCGCGTAAGCGGGGAAAAGTGCCTATTATTCGTATGCCTTGTGTTTTTATAAAGATAAAATCTATAATGATTTTCATTAGTTATACTTTATATTATCAAGTTAAAAACACTTTACAAAGAGTTTAAAGTCTAGTTTTTATAAAATACCAAACACAAGGGCTTAAAGGGTAAATATGGAAAATAAAATTAAACAAAACACTCCTAACCCTAGCCCCACCCCATTCGGCCGCAACCATCACCCTCTCCCCTCCCACTTGCGATCTCAACCTAGAACAAGCATCAAAGCATCGGTTTTGGTCGATTTCAAGGATTACAACACGTAGGAATCATCAATTGCAAGTTAACACATGTTTAAAGGTTAGATTTTACAAGTTTTTATGGAATTATTGTTATGGCCGAACCTAAATTCGTGAATGGGGTTCATGGGGTCGAAATTGATGTTATTGATGATGTTAATATGTTAGTTGGATTGAATACATGTGTTTAACGTTTTGACTATGCATGAATGTATGTTTTAATGGATTGATCATGAACATTGATTCTAGACAAACCCTAATTCAAAATTAGTGTGATTATGTGAGATTGATGATGTTTGATGAATGTATGATGATTAGTAGGTTGTATGAAGGTTAGGATACATTGATTTTGCAAGAAATTGATGAATTTAAGTTGGTGTTCATAGGTTACTAATAATAGTAACTTTATTTTCATGACATGATGATCTAGTGATGGATTGATGTTTTTGATGTATTCATGATGATAATTAGATGCTAGATGTTGATATGAATGCTAGAAATCTTAGAATGAATGTTGTTGCATATCTTGCCAAAAGTGGAAACTTTTGCTCATGATGATGTTAGATTATGATGATTAGGCATTGTTGATCATGTCTAGATGTTGTTAGGAGCTTGAGATGGTATATTGTAATGAATTCATGAATACATTGAGTGTTTGATAGATGTTGGAATATACTTTCCCAAAAGGGAAACTTTGTTTGCACAACGTTTGAAGGATGATAGTTTGAACATGTTTGGGATGTTAGGATCATGTTAGTAAGTTCATGGATGAATTCTAATGTGATAGAACATGTTAAATTAGTTGTATGGAATGCTTGGATAATCATGGTGATGTTTGGACTTTGATGATCATGTATGATATTGATGTTGGTCAGTAGTTAGGACATCATGTTTGGGACTAGAAATTGATTGTTGTGATGTTTGTTGAATGCAATGAGCATCGTTAATGAATATGATTATGATCATCATACACGCATGCGAATCTGAGGCCCCTACTTAGTAGGATTGGCAGGGTTTAGGATGTTAAGTTGAGAGTGGCTTCACATGGCATGTGGTGCGTGATTTGATCTTTGTGTGGCATGTTAGTTGTGTTATAACTTGTGCACATGTTAATGTTCTAGATTCGCATGACTTGTATGATACTTGGTTGTATGATGATCTAAATGATACACCTGGATAATATAGCATACATATGATCTATTTGAATGTTAACCATGTATGATACATGTGTATGATTGCTTGAATGGTTTACAACACATAAAGTCACCAACGGGTCAAACGGGTCAACTCGGTCAAACGTGTCTGTTTTTCTGAAACCTTGAGTCCTTGGTTGTAGTGTACTTAGGGTTTCACATGTTCTCTATTTACACGTACTTATATGATCTAGGTAACCTCTGAAGGTTGTCTGTCCATTCTGTCTGTCAAGTAAAACTCTAAGTGTCTATCACGCATATCAGGTGAGTTCATGCCCCACTCTTTATTTAATCTCTTTTGGGGGAGATAACATACTGGTAAATCACAAACGCTTTATATATCAAGTTGTGTATAATATTAATATAGTGTGATCATGGAAAAGTCCTCACACTTTCGAATTGTTAATATTGAATAGCGGGGAAATTTTGGGTAGTACTACTAGGTCTGACGAGCCCCACCTGTGTGACTCGAGGTCAACCGGGTGCAATTTTCCTATTGAACTGTCACGACCTGTTAAGCCGTGACAGTGGCAACAACATAACACAGTCAGCTTCAATTGCGAATCACTATGAGTTAATATTTATTGTTAATGGACTAGCTATCTGTTACAACGCATTACTTTTATATCTATGTTATTAACTGCTTATGTTTGAATATCACTCTTGAACTCACCAACCATTATGTTGACATTTTAGTATTCTATTCTCGGGTCATTAGCTGCTTTCCATTAGGAGCACTACATGGTTTCACTTGCATTCTAAGACTCGGTCTTCAAGACATTTTTATCATTTAATGGTTAATGTTTACTCTTTTGGGATGGCGGATTTTTGCCATAGTATACACTTTTATTTCTTTGGTGTTTACAAAATGCTTCCGCACTGTTTGAAGTTTATAATTTGGTTGATTTTATTTTTAATAGTGGCATATAGAGTCGTTCTGAGTAAATTGACTGTGATCCTGGTTTGTTCACACGCCTTGCAGTAAACCTCCGCACGTGGATTTTCAGGGTGGGACAGATTGGTATCAGAGCCATTGGTTATAGGATACTAGGTTGCATACACACTAGACTATAACCACACACAGTTAATGAGTTACCTATGCCTTATTCTCATCTACTGTATACTCATTGGCATACACGTCACACTCTCTGCAGCATGGCATCGTCATCGAGAGCTCCGGGTAAGCAGTCTGAGTCACCTTCACGATCTGAATCCCCACCTCCCATACCTGTACCTGACAATGGATTCGATTGGCCTCGACTAGCTTATCCTCGAGAGGAGATTGACTGGAATCAACCTTTTGCATTGATGAAGCGTGACCCTCCACGAGACTGGAGTTTGTATCCTAGATTCGTTGATCATATTATGTTTAGGGAGCACGTACCTGTCCCAAGGCCCAGGACTAGGAACAATGCCGACCACCAATGCCTTCACTCCCACGGACGGTGCAGTCCAAAATTGTTGCACTGGTGGCTGCACTGGACACTAAGCAGCATCGAGTCAGGCGGTTCACGGGTGATGTCTATACACTGCAGCATGAGGTGTACAAACTGAGACATCAACTGGATGAACTCGAGGAGCAACACGGGAAGATCCTAAGCGGGTGTCACCATATGCAAGATGGTCTCATGGCACTCCGAGGGCGTGTGACTGCTCGTGAATAGCGGGACGCCATAGCCGATAATAGGATTGCTATTTTAGAAGCTCAAATAGCGGCACTTCAGATTGCTATAGCTCCTGCCCCTGCAGCAGACCCTGAGGATGAGGATCCCGAGGAGGAGGAACCGATGGAGATGGAGGATGACAGTGATGGGTCAGATGTTGTCGATTGACTTTCTTTATATGACTTAGACTACGTAGTGTTTTTCTTTTTGAAACCTATATGGGAAGGATTGTTTCCCCACACGAACGACAAACTTAAATTTTGACATTGATAAATACATTGTGACTCATTTACAATATTTTACTTGGTTATTATTTTTGTTATGAATGTTGTGGTTGTGATGATTCATTATTTCTTTTATTTACTGTTTACTGTGCTTTAATGAGATAATGTGTTGATGTTACTCATTATTGTATTTGTGAATGTAAAGTGAAAAGAATGGACGCCCGTGGACGTGGACGTGGACGTGGCGTGGACGGGGACGTGGACGAGGCATCGGAGAACAGGGCGGTGGTGCTATTAACATGACCCCCCGTAGAATTGGCTGCTCTAATTAATGAGCATGTTCAGGCGGCAGTGGCTGCTGCCCACGCGGGTCAGCCAGCAGGTAAGCAATGATAGAAGATAAATCTGATATCCTACATAACTGTATGGGATGTCTGATTAATGTGTGTTGTGTTAAAACAGACCACCAGTGTGTACCTACAAGTCCTTTATGGACTGTAACCACACACCTACAGCGGTACTGAGGGTGCTGTAGGGCTTGTACGATGGTTCGAGAAGACTGAGTCTGTCTTCTCCAAATGTAACTGTCCACCTGCTGATCAAGTGAAGTATGCCACCGGGACTTTGGAGGGTGCTGCTTTGTCTTGGTGGAACGTGCAAGTCCAGATGCTAGGACAAGCGATGGCGAATGGGCTTCCATGGGATGAGTTTAAAACAATGATGACTGAGGAGTACTATCCTCGCAATGAAGTGCAGAAGTTAGAGATGGAGTTCTGGCAATTGAAGATGCAGGGCTCGGAAATCGAGGCCTACACCACTGAAACCCATGAACTAAAAACTTTGTGCTCGGGAATGGTGAATGAGGTGCATAAAAGGGTGGAGCATTACATACGGGGATTAATACCCAAAATCCAAAGTATGGTAACTGCTTCCAATCCAACCACCATTCAGCAAGCCATCCAGCTAGCTCATAAGCTAACTGACCAAGCCGTGGAGCAAGGACTTCTACCCAAACGGGGCGCTGTGGCGAGCGTGCCCGACAACAAAAGAAAGTGGGATAGTGCCAACAACACCAAATCATCAGCATCATCTTCTAGCGGTTAACCTCAACCTCAACAACAACAACAGCTAGTTCAGCAGCAACGGAGGTTCGAAAATAACCATAACTTCAACCAAACGCCTTCAAATAATCAAGGACCCAGTGGTTATGGTGGTAGACATCCGAAGTGCACTCGGTGTAATTACCATCATGTGGGAAGGTGTGATAACTTCAAGTGTCAACGCTAAGAAAAATTGGACACGCTGCTAAGGATTGTCGTGGTGAGCTGGTAAGGAGGCCATAACAACCTCAGGAAACTCCCAAAGGTTGTTTTGATTATGGGAAAGAAGGCATTACAGGCAACTGCCCACAACTAAGGAGAAATGGTAATGGCAACAACAACAACAACAACAACAATGGTAATAACAACAACGGTGGAAATGGTATGGTAATGGCGCAACAAAGATGGAGCCAAAGGGAGAGCCTTCGTCATTGGCTCAGGTGAGGCTCTAAATGATCCCACAACTGTTACTGATAGTTTCTCTGTTAATGGTTGTTTTGCTATGGTACTATTCGATACTAGAGCAATAGGAGTTTCGTGTCCTTAAAGTTCTGTAGTTTTAAGTGATATACCCTCTGCCTTAGAATCTAAATACACTGTAGAATTAGCCGATGGTAAACAGATCCATGTAACACATATCCTTAAAGACTGTAAGATAGAACTTACTGGTCATACTTTCGCTATAGATCTTATGCCTGTTACGCTGGGGAGTTTTGATGTTGTGATAGGCATGGATTGGCTCTCTAGCAAGCAAGCGGAAGTCATATGTCATGAGAAATCATACGAATCCCTGTTGATGACAAAATCCTTACCGTCGGAGGTGATAGGAGTGGTGCTGTGATAGGCATCATCTCATACATGAAAGCTCAAAAGTTATTACGAAACGGTCGTGTGGCTATTCTAGCACTTGTAACCGATAAGCAGGCTAAAGAAAGGAGAATGGGGGATATTCCCATAGTGCGCGATTTTCCAGAGGTGTTCCCAGAGGATCTTCCTGGATTACCACCTCACCGCCAAGTGGAATTCCAGATTGAGTTGACTCCCGGCGCAGCTCCGATTGCTAGGGCACCTTATCGATTAGCACCAACGAACTACAAGAGTTGTCATCACAACCTTAGGAGATTTTAGATAAGGGCTTTATTCGACCTAGCACATCACCTTGGGGAGCTCCTGTTCTTTTTGTTAAGAAGAAGGATGGCACATTCCGGATGTGCATCGATTATAAAGAGTTGAACAAAGTAACAGTCAAGAACCGATACCCTTTACCTCGTATCGACGACTTGTTTGATCAGCTTCAAGGATCGAGCTATTATTCGAAAATTGACTTGAGATCTGGTTATCATCAACTTAGAGTTCGAGAAGAAGACATTCCCAAGACTGTGTTTCGTACTCGTTATGGTCATTATGAGTTCTTGGTCATGCCTTTTGGGTTGACTAATGCACCTGCTGTGTTCATGGACCTCATGAACCGCGTTGCAAACCCTATCTCGATCAGTTTGTCATTGTGTTCATCGATGATATACTGATATATTCTAGGACCAAGGAGGAGCATGAAGAGCACTTATGAATGATCTTAGAACTATTGAAAAGTGAGCAGCTGTATGCGAAATTCTCAAAGTGTGACTTTTGGATAAGAGAAGTGCAATTTCTAGGTCATATTGTTAATGAGAAAGGGATACATGTTGATCCTGCCAAAATTGAGGCAATAAAGAAATGGACTACACCCAAAATGCCGAGCGAGATAAGACAATTTCTGGGATTAGCAGGATATTATCGACGATTCATAGAAGGATTTTCTAAGATCGCACAACCTCTCACGGCCTTGACTCACAAAGGAACGACATACGAATGGAGTGAGAACCAAGAATCAGCTTTTCAATTGTTAAAACAAAACTCTGCACTGCCCCGATATTAGCACTACCAGAGGGAACGGATGACTTTGTGGTGTATTGCGATGCATCCATTCAAGGATTGGGTTATGTCTTGATGCAACGAGAAAAGGTGATAGCCTACGCCTCGAGACAACTAAAGGTTCGTGAGAAGAACTATACCACCCATGACTTAGAATTGGGTGCAGTGGTTTTTGCCTAAAGATCTGGAGACATTACTTGTACGGTACCAAATGCACTATCTACACCGATCACAAGAGTCTTCAATATATCTTCGAGCAAAAGGAGTTGAATATGAGGCAACGACGTTGGGTGGAACTACTAAACGACTATGATTGTGCTATTAAGTACCATCTAGGAAAGGCGAACGTAGTTGCCGATGCCTTAAGCCGGAAGGAAACAGCTAAACCCAGACGGGTGCGAGATTTATAGCTTACTATCAGTACCCAACTGCTCGAATAGGTTAAGGAGGCGCAGATAGAAGCTTTAAAAGCAGAAAATGTTGGTTTTGAGTCGTTAAGGGGAATGGATGGATAAACAGTTGGTGGTGAAAGAGGATGGAATTCGGTATTTCATGGATAGACTTTGGGTGCCTGTTTATGGAAATCATCTTTATGCCCAACATACTCTCTAAGGCGTCAACAGTCTTCTTACATGAACATACGTTGGACCATTTGAAATAGTGGAAAGAATAGGTCCAGTGGCCTATCGACTAGCCCTACTTGATTCGCTAAGTGGAATCCATGATGTATTTCACGTATCAAACCTGAAGAAGTGCATAACCGATGAAACAATGGTCGTACCACTAGAAGAAGTTCAAGTGGATGAACAATTACATTTTATCGAAGAACAGTCGAGGTGATGGACCGTGAGGTGAAAACACTTAAGCAAAGCAAGATACCTATTGTCAAAATCTGTTGGAATTCGCGACGTGGACCGGAATTCACATGGGAACGAGAAGATCAAATGAGGCTTAGTACCCTCAACTATTCAAAAAGGCGATGCCAGCAGACGAAGGTATTGATTTAAATTTCGGGACGAAATTTCTTTCAACATGGGGATGATGTGACAACTCATCTAAAACTCACTTGATTTCTGTGTGCCAATGCAGTAGACCAGTGATGGAACACTCTCACCATGTAACGCAATTTTCGGGACGAAAATTCTTTCAACATGGGGATAATGTGACATCCGGTAAATTTCCATTACCAAACTCCGTTAGTCCGTTAAGTCTTGCATACACGTGTCGTAAAACACACTAGTTGTCGTTTAACGTTGGTGACCTAATAATAATTAATAATGTTAAATTAATGATAATCTAATTGATTATGGGATTATGTGTTATGTTTATGTTTTTGCATGTTTTAAATGTTAATTAGAAAATTAATCGCGTAACGCGGAAATGTGCCTATTTATTCGTATGGCTTGTGTTTTTATAAAGATAAAATATATAATGATTTTCACTAGTTTATATCTTTATATTATTAAGTTAAAAACACTTTACAAAGAGTTTAAAGTCTAGTTTTTATAAAATACCAAAACACAAAGGCTTAAAGGGTAAATATGGAAAATAAAATTAAACAAAACACTCCTAACCCTAGCCCCACCCCATTCGGCTGCAACCATCACCCTCTCCCCCTCCCAACTTGCGATCTCAACCTAGAACAAGCATCAAAGCATCGGTTTTGGTCGATTTCAAGGATTACAACACGTAGGAACCATTAATGCAAGTTAACACACGTTTAAAGGTTATATTTTACAAGTTTTTATGGAATTATTGTTATGGCTGAACATAAATTCATGAATGGGTGTTCATGGAGTCGAAATTGATGTTAGTTGATGATGTTAATATGTTAGTTGGATTGAATACATGTTGTTTAACGTTGATTATGCATGAATTGTATGGTTTTAATGGATTGATCATGAACATTGATTCTAGACAAACCCTAATTCGAAATTAGTGTGATTATGTGAGATTGATGATTGTTTGATGAATGTATGATGATTAGTAGGTTGTATGAATGTTAGGATACATTGATTTTGCAAGAAATTGATGAATTTAAGTTGGTGTTTATAGGTTACTAATAATAGTAACTTTATTTTCATGACATGATAATCTAGTGATGGATTGATGTTTTTGATGTATTTATGATGATAATTAGATGCTAGATTGTTGATATGAATGCTAGAAATCTAAGAATGAATGTGTTGTTCATATCTTGCCAAAAGTGGAAACTTTTACTCATGATGATTGTTAGATTATGATGATTAGGCATTGTTGATCATGTCTAGATGTTGTTTTGAGCTTCAGATGGTATAATTGTAATGAATTCATGAATACATTGAGTGTTTGATAGATGTTGGAATATACTTTCCCGAAAGGGAAACTTTATTTGCATAATGTTTGAAGGATGATAGTTTGAACATGTTTGGGATGTTAGGAGCATGTTAGTAAGTTCATGGATGAATTCTAATGTGATAGAACATGTTAAATTAGTTGTATAGGATGCTGGATAATCAGGGTGATGTTTGGACTTTGATGATCATGTATGATATTGATGTTGGTCAGTAGTTAGGACATCATGTTTGGGACTAGAAATTGATTGTTGTGATGTTTTTTGAATGCAATGAGCATCGTTAATGATATGATTATGATCATCATACACGCATGCGAATCTGAGGCCCCTACTTAGTAGGATGGCAGGGTTTAGGATGTTAAGTTGAAGTGGCTTCACATGGCATGTGGTGCGTGATTTGATCTTTGTGTGGCATGTTAGTTGTGTTATAACTTGTGCACATGTTAATGTTCTAGATTCGCATGACTTGTATGATACTTGGTTGTATGATGATCTAAATGATACACCTGGATAATATAGCATACATATGATCTATTTGAATGTTAACCATGTATGATACATGTGTATGTTGCTTGAATGGTTTACAACACATAAAGTCACCAACGGTCAAACGGGTCAACTCGGTCAAACGTGTCTGTTTTTCTAAAACCTTGATCCTTGGTTGTAGTGTACTTAGGGTTTCACATGTTCTCTATTTACACGTACTATATGATCTAGGTAACCTCTGAAGGTTGTCTGTCCATTCTGTCTGTCAAGTAAAACTCTAAGTGTCTATCACGCATATCAGGTGAGTTAATCCCCACTCTTTATTTAATCTCTTTTGGGGGAGATAGCATACTGTAAATCACAAATGCTTTATATATTCAATTTGGTATAATATTAATATAGTTGATATCATGGAAAAGTCCTCATACTTTCGAATTGTTAAATTGAATAGCGGGAAATTTTGGTAGTACTACTGGGTCTGACGAGCCCCACCTGTGACTCGAGGTCAACCGGGTGCAATTTGTCCTATTGAACATTGTCACAACCTGTTAAGTCGTGACAGGAGGCAACAACGTAACACAATCAGCTTCAATTGCGAAATCACTATGAGTTAATATTATTGTTAATGGACTAGCTATTTTTTACAATGCACTACTTTTATATCTATGTTATTAAACTGCTTATGTTTGAATATCACTCTTGAACTCACCAACCATTGTGTTGACATTTTAGTATGCTATTCTCAGGTCATTAGCTTGCTTGCCATTAGGAGCACTACATGGTTTCACTTGCATTCTAATACTCGGTCTTCAAGACATTTTTATCATTTAATGGTTAATGTTTACTCTTTTGGGTTGGCGCATGTTTTGCCATAGTATACATTTTTATTTCTTTGGGTTGTTTTACAAAACGCTTCCGCACTGTTTCAAGTTTATACTTTGGTTGATTTTATTTTAATAATGGCATATAGAGTCGTTCTGAGTAACTATTGACTGTGATCCTGGTTTGTTCACACGCCTCGCGGTAAAACTCCGCACGTGGATTTTACAGGTGTGACATCTACACATACCCCAACATACCCAACGGGTAACAAACGTGCAAACACACAATATACACTCAAACCCGATTTTCAAATTGTTCTAGCCCCAAATCATTCAAAATGTGTAAAAGAGGGTCCAGAACTCACACAAACGACCACAACGATAAGAGCTTCGATTTGACCCGCTTCTCACGATTTTCGAGCTTGAATCTACCGAACCAACCTTTTCTTTCCCTTTCTTTTTCTCTCTTCTTTCTCTCTTTGGCTGATTTTGGTAGGTGTGGGGAGAGGGTAAGGGCTGCCCTCTCCCTTAAATACACCACTCGCCCACTTTCTCTCATTGGTGAGTTTGGTCCCTCGACTCTAGACTTTATTTCTTTTCTTCTTTCGTTGGCTTCAAAAATAATAAAATAACCGGGTGTTACAAGTCCACCCCCGTTAAATAGGTTTCATCCCCGAAACCTGTTATCCCTCAAACAAACGTGGGTAATGCTGTCTCATTTCTTCTTCAGTCTCCCACGTTGACTCGGATCCTTTCTTGTGCTTCCACTGTACACGCACAGAGGAACCACATTATTTCTCATCCTTTTCTCCTTTCGGTTGATGATTGCCACTGGTTGCTCCACATAATTGAGTCGTTCGTCTACTTCGATATCCTCCAGTGGAACAATCATGTCTTCATCCGCCAAGCACTTAGATGAGATACATGGAATGTCGGGTGAATTCCACTTAACTCATCCGGTAACTCCAGTCTATAGGCCACGTCTCCTACTCGAGCGAGATTCTGAAAGAGCCTATATACCTTGGCTCAACTTGCCAGCTTCCTGAATCAGATAATGCCCTTCCAATTGAGACCTTCAAAAACATAACCCGTCACCCACCTGGAATTCAATCGGCCTATGTCGTTTATCAGCATACGACTTCTGTCTATCTTTGGCTGCCTTCATAAAGGCCTTGATCTTTTTGAGCTTTTCAGTCATAGCCTCGATCACCTCGACGCTCCCTAGTTCTTTCTGACCAATATCACCCCAACAGACGGGCGTTCTGCATCTCCTACCGTATAACATCTCATAAGGTGGCATACCAATGCTAGCATGATAACTGTTGTTGTATGAGAATTCAGCTAACGGTAAGTGGTCATCCCAACTTCCCCAAAATCGATAACACATGCCCGAAGCATGTCCTCCAATGTCTGAATGGTCCTCTCTGACTGACCATCAGTCTGAGGATGATAAGCCATACTAATGTGTAACCTCGTCCCCATCGTGTCGTGGAACTTTTTCCAAAATTTAGATGTAAACCGGGCATCACGATGAGACACAATAGACAGCGGTACACCATGATGAGTTACAATTTCCCTAATAAACAGATCAGCCAACCTCTCAGATGAATATGTCTCGCGGATCGGTAGGAAGTGAGCACTCTTCGTCAGACAGTCAACAATCACCCATATAGTATCATACCCCTTCGGAGTACGCGGCAGCTTCGTAATGAAATCCATGTGATGTGGTCCCACTTCCATTCTGGTATATCCAAAGGTTGGATCTTCCCATACGGCTTCTGATGCTCGGCCTACACCTGTAGACAAGTAAGGCATTTACTCACATACTCTACCACGTCGCGTTTCATACCTGGCCACCAATAATCCTTTTTCATGTCTTGATACATCTTTGTGGCACTAGGATGAATGGAGTATCGAATCTTGTGAGCCTCATCCATGATCTTCACCCGTAGATTCCCATAACAAGGAATCCACACCCATCCAAATCGGGTTTTAACACCAAGTGTGTTTTCACCCAATTCCATAACCAGACCTCTCATTCTTTCAAAGTTAAGGTGATCTTTTTCAATGCCTCATCTTGAAACTCTTTAACTTGCTTCATCATATCAGAAGTCATGATTAGTTGATACGTCTTCACTCGAATCGGCTCGGGCCTCTCTTTTCGGCTAAGGGCATGAGCCACCACATTGGCTTTGCCCGGATGGTACTGGATCTCACAATCGTAATCCTTTATAAGTTCCAACCACCGTCTCTGCCTCATGTTCAGATCCTTCTGCTCAAAGAAGTACTTGAAGCTCTTGTGGTCAGTGTAAATGGTGCGCTTTGTCCCGTAAAGATAGTGCCTCCAAATCTTTAGTGCAAAGACCACGGCTGCTAGCTCCAAATCATGAGTAGGGTAATTGACCTCATGAACCTTCAACTGTCACGATGCATAAGCTATAACCTTCCCTATTTGCATTAGCACACACCCCAACCCTGAATAGGAAGCATCAGAATAAACCACCAGATCTTCATTTCCATCTGGTAGTGACAGAACAGGAGCTTGAGTCAATCTCGCCTTCAATTCTTCAAACGCGTTCTCTTGAGCTTGACCCCATACAAACTTCACGTCCTTCCGAGTCAACTTAGTCAGCGGAGAAGCGATCTTAGAGAAGTCTTGGATAAATCTTTTGTAGTAGCCCGCCACACCCAAGAAACTACGAATCTCAGATGGCGTCTTTGGAGACTTCCATTGCATCACTGTCTCCACCTTTGTCGGGTCCACCATAATCCCGTCGGGATTCACCACGTGACCCAAGAACTAAACCTCGCACAACTAAAATGCGCACTTGGAGAATTTAGCATACAACTTCTCCTTTCTCAATGTCTCTAAAACCTCCCGAATGTGACCGGCATGCTCCTTCTCATTCTTTGAATAAATCAGGATATCATCAGTAAACACAATCACTTATTTATCCAACATCGGCCGACACACTCGATTCATCAAATCCATAAAAGCAGCTAGCGCATTGGTCAAACCAAAAGACATGACAAGGAACTTGTAGTGACCATAACACGTGTGAAAAGCTGTTTCAGGGATATCCTACTCCTTCACCTTCACCTGGTGGTAGCCCGATCGAAGATCTATCCTTGAAAACCAACTAGCACCTTGAAGTTGATCGACCAAATCATCGATTCTCGGTAAGGGGTATCGGTTCTTCACCGTCAGCTTGTTCAACTCACGGTAGTCAATACACATCCTCACACTACCATCTTTCTTCTTTACGAATAAGACCGGAGCACCCTAAGGAGAGATACTCGGTCGAATGAACCCCTTATTAAGCAGCTCTTGCAACTGTTCCATCAATTCCTTCATCTCCATCGGAGCCAACCGATACGGTGCCTTGGCAACAGTTGGGCACCAGGTATCAGATCAATCTGGAATTCGATCTCTTTGTCAGGTGGCACTCCCGGTAAGTCTTCCAGAAAGACATCTGGAAAGTCACACACAATCGGTACATCAGATAGTTGTGGTGTTGGTGCATCCACTTCCTTTACATAAGCCAAGTAGGCGCTACAACCACGCCTCATACACTTTCCTGCCATCGCCATTGAGATTACTTTCGGGATCGTCATGACCCGATCTCCATAAACAGTTACCAAACTCCTGTCAGGCGCTATCAAACGAATCATCTTCTTACGACACACTCAACCCTTGGCTTATTACAATCCTTACTTATATGACCCTCTTCACCATAGTTAAAGCACTGGACCGTACGACAGTCCTTGGCTATATGCCCCGCCTTCCCACATTTGAAGCACCCGTTAAATCCCAACCTACATTCTCCCGCATGCTCCCTTACACACTTGCCACACCTATTTGACCCAGCACTCGATGTGGCCACACGGCGGTCATCCACCTATGCCTTCTTGTTAACCGTTGAGACATTACCCCAACCAACCCTCTTCCCCTGCCAGTTCCGATCACCACCACTCTTCTTGCCACCTTCAGCCACCACCACCACAGCCTTTTCATCATATAATCTCCCTGCCAAGTCCACCGCCGACCTAAACATGCTCGGTCGGGTGGCAATCATGTGCCTGCAAATATCCGCTGGCAAACCCTGAATATACCTCTTGATCTTTCGAGATAGAGGTGTCGCCTGATCCGGCACCAGACGTGCCATCTCATTGAATTTGGTGGTGTACTGTTGGTGCGTCATCGTTCCCGCCTCCAGTTGCAGGAATTCCCTCTCGACCTTATCCATCTCCCAGTGAGGACAGAACTCCTCAATCACTAACTTTTTCAGTTCAGACTATCTCATTCTCCCAATGGCCCTACTACCCTGAGCTTGGACTATATTGTCCCACCAGCACAGAGCCAAGTCCACAAAAGAATGGGCAGCAAACTTTACCTTCTGGTCCTCCCGGCACTAGCTGATATTTAAGACGGCTTCTATTTCTCTCACCCACCGGTGAGCAGCAACAGCAGTGTCGTTTCCATCGAAAGTAGGGGGCTTGTATTGTTGAAATGCCCTATAATTACAGCCTCGTGTCACCTCCTGCATGGGCTCTTCTTCCTCCTCCGCTTCTTCATCATCTTAGAGAACCGTTTCAGGCTCCGGTTGCTCTCGTCCTCCCTAGGACCTATTTATCTCTTTCCTTTCCCCTTTCGTACTGCCTTGATAACTTTAGTCACTACAGATGGTAAGATCGTCTGCATGACCTGATGAACTTCTTCTATAACAGCCTCCTTAACTGAGGCTCTCGGATTGGCGCTCTCGTCGCCATCCTCCGGATGAGGGGTCTCTGGTTCTTCAGGAACCACCTTTTCCATTCTGGGTCTTCCTCTCTTGGGTCGCGGCTCAGCACCAAGCCCATCACGACCACCTCCACGAGAGGCTTTCGAAGATCTACCTCCGGCCATTCACATGCACATTGAAAGATTCAAACACCAACATGGCCATTCAAGGGAACAACTCAGTTTATTTCAAACAATACATAGCACATAACATGCGCACATAATATCGTTTAACTTTACGAAAATACCTGATGGCACACAGCTACTCAGATTGGCATCCCTTCCCTTTCCGTCCCATTCTCAGTTTAAGTTAAGGTTTATTTTGAAAATTTACCCATTTCACTTAAACTTTGGCTCTGATACCATCTTGTAAGGCCCCGTTCCCGAGACGCTTACAGCTGGTAAATCATTGCACATAAAACATACATTTTCATTATGTTACATAAATATTGCAAAGGAAACGTTCAAAAATGACATCTTATTTCATCATAAAAACTTTCGCAAAATAATACATCGTTAATCAGTTACAAAATACATTGTTGCATTACATCACAAAAGCATTATATAAATGGATGTCATCCCAAAAGAGCTGAGTAGCCACCTCGTGCCATCCTCAACAATCATTACCTGCCAACTGGAAACACATCAAAGTCAGCGTTGCTAAGTGAGTTCTAGTTTTATAATAAAATATACTTTTCTTTCGTTAAAACCATTCTTTACTTTCATGTGATCATACAACATACGTACACATAGATAATATCATTATTATCTTCTTTAATCTTTCATGCTTTCATTCTTTCATCATTACTTCTTCCTTTTCCTTCAACCATAAACTTTACCCAGCTATTCCTGGTACTGGACCTAGGTCTATCATAGACCAGCTATAACAGTTCATCGCACCTCTGGTCACAGTACCTAGGGTAGAGTTTAGGTGTACCAATGCTATATGCAATACCCAGCTATTCCTAATACTACACCTAGGTCTATCATAGACCAGCTATAAGGGTGCATCGCACCTCTAGTCACAGTACCTAGGGTATGCAGTAATGGGGCTATACAAATGGTCAATTACAAAGAAAGACCCCGATGTGTATCCTCCCGGGGTATCGAACCCACACACCGTTGGGCTAACACCTTTTAATGGCATGTCCCAACATACTATGCTTGCAAGACTTTCTTTACTTTCATCATTTATTAATGCATGCATTCTTACTTCATGTTCCTCTTTTCATTATCTTTCGCTTTACGTTACATACTACTTTCACTTCGTTCATTAACATTCAACGTAAAGCCACAGGAAAGATAAACATACATCATAATAAGGAACATATCATACACAGTTATCAGCATCATACAGGGCAACATCATACATACATAACATGCATAATCATGCAACATCATCATCATGCCCAATATACTCTCTAAGACCTCAACAATCATCTTACATGAACTTACGAGAACTTTCACGTCAAAACTTACATCAGCACTTTCCCTTGAAAGTCAGAAGTTAAACTATGCTTTTCCTCGGGTGCAACAGCCCTATTCGGGCGCATGGACACCCTTCAGTCGCATGGCCTCCATGCGACCGAGCATCAAGCGAATGGACCAATACGGATGGAACTAATGCGGATGAGCATTTATGCGACGAGGCTCTCAGTTGTGCGAATGAACCCTCAATCGCACCCCAATCGGCCGTATAGCCTCCATTCGGTCGCCTAGCCCTAGCTGGTGCAAAATGCTGTTCATCCCGAACCCAATCTACCATTTTCGACCTCCAAGCTTATCTAAACCCATTCTAAGCCCAAATCAACCATCCTAAACCTTAGGAATGCATACCACAACACCATTCAAGCACACACAAGCCCAAACACAAGACCCAAACGAATCATACACATACCCACACATACACAAATGGGTCAAACACACACATACACTCAAAACCCGATTTTCAAATGTGTTCTAGCCCCAAATCATTCAAAAATGTGTAAAAGAGGGGTCCTAGAACTCACACAAATGACCACAACAAGAAGAGCTTCGATTTGACCCGCTTCTCAACGATTTTCAAGCTTGAATCTACCCGAACCAACCTTTTCTCCCTTTTTCTCTCTTCTTTCTCTCCTTTGGCTGATTTTGGTGGGTGTGGGGAGAGGGTAAGGGCTGCCCTCTCTCTTAAATACTCCCACTCGCTCGACTTTCTCTCGTTGGCGAGTTTGGTCCCTCGACTATGGACTTTATTTCTTTTTATTCTTTCGTCGGCTTCTAAAATAATAAATAACCGGGTGTTACATAAAGTTTATAAAATGACAAAACAACCCCTGAACCTAAATAACAAGTTTTAAACATATTTGAGTTTAATGGCTTTAATTTATTATTATCAAATATTATTATTATGATTATTGTGTAATTTTATATTATTTTTTTCCAATTAAGAATAACATATTCAAAATAATTGCTTACAATATTAACCTTTAAATTAAAAAGAGAATATAAAATAAAGAGCCAAGTATAAAAAAACCCCAAGTTTCATAAATGACAACAAGAGTCCTTACAAGAGTATAACGACGTTTAACTTTTGTTTATCGAAAACACGAAATGTCACAGTCTCCCTTACTTTAAGAAATTTCATCCCGAATTTTAATCACGATATGACTGATTTCGAAGATATGAGGAGACTAAAATTTCATTTCGTGTTTCCTTAGTGAATGCATAGGAACGTTTAAATTCAATGAGTTTAGTTATAATGTTTTACTATGCTTAAATTTGTTAAGTTTCATAATTCATGATTTTATGTGTTTCTTGGCAAAGGGTACAAGATAAATATAGAGTTTCAATTGATAGGCTTTACATTTTAGACAACTCAAGATGGTTAAGAAGGTTTTGCCACAAGTGAAACACCAGACATTAGATCGATATAGGACTCGGCTTAATGAACATGAGAAATAAGATCAAGATATTTTTGGGTAGGTTATCGAATTCATAAGAGCTTCTCAAGTAATAGCTTTAATAGGGTTTTTTTTTAATGATCAATTCTTGTTTACTTATGTCTTTGAGATTTCAAAGTTTCATTGGCTTAAAGTTGATACGAGAATCTTGTTTGTTATGATTAAGGATCCAATTTAGAATGAGAGCATCATTGTAATAGGTTTTCAGGATAAGTGCGGTTTTGAGGGGAAGGCGTTTAGAAATATTTTTAAGGGTCATTAAGAAAAATGGGATAATGGGTTTTAAGATTTAGAAGGACAAAATCAATGATGAAACAATTTCAAAATAACAAGATGTTTTGAGTGTAACTTTCGATTTACAAACCAAAGCATTACATTGACTTATCAAAGTATTAGGTCAACCACAACCTTAATGAAGACATGTGTACCTATAAGCGGACACTCACCACAAGGGTTCCCAGGTAAGGTAAACAGATCCATCAGTTGATTTGGATTTATATGAATACCTTTCCTAGACATAACACCTCGAGATACAGGCATCCCACTCTTCTAACATTACATGTTTTAAGTTATAGGACATAGACTTTGGCGAGACTTGAAAACCACGAATAACGATTCAAAGCTTAATTTGAAAACCATTTGATTTAGGCACATAATGCCTTAGAATATGATTTAAGATTCGTGTGTGCATTGATAAGAATCAAAGTATAAGAAGAATCACATGAGGCATATAATCACATAATCAAATATAAACACATAAGGCACATAAAATCCTATCTAAGCATATAAAATACATGAGAGGACTCATGTGTAAAGGTACTTAGTTATAGTCTAGGTCATTCCATTTCTAATAACCTGATTCCCTATATCCATGGCTCTGATACCAATCTGTCACACCCCAACCGACGGCGGAATCATCGAGGCGGATGAATGTGAAACGATTGTTCATAGCACGTTGAACTAATTAAGTTGAAATAATATTAAATATCATTAATCATTGAAAATTACAAGACAAATAAGTCCATACAATACAAAAGCTTCAAACAAAGAAAAACATATTTAGTTAAACTAGGTCCAAGTCTTATATGAGCACGAAGAGAAACCTCAAGTATTAAACCTAAAACATGTTAAAAATAAGGGGTCAACAATAATGTTGGTGAGATTTCCATAGTTTTCAATACATAAATATATAAAAGATAGCAATCATGTCATAGATTAGTGAACAAAGTAACTAGGTATGTAAGACAGAATGCACAGTCAAACTTTGACAGATTTACAAGTCTCAAGCGTTTATAAGTGTATACAATTAGCTAAGTGTACTTGGATCAACCAAGAAGGCTTGTCAGGCCCGTAGATCTATGACGTCGCCGGGCTGGCAATAGTTAATGATTGTACATATAATCGACATTACATGGTAGCTACAAAGATCAACTAACCACAACATACAAGTGAATGGCCATATGTTTTCAAGGATCAAACGAATTTACAAGTGCAATGGTTATAAAATAACATGTTTCACCCCAAAGTGTGAAAATATGAAAGGGGGTATAGAAATACTCACGTGTTATAAGTTGCACTTAAGATAACAATAAGAAGATAAGATGGTTCCAATGATCTCTTCACGATTCAACCTAATGGTTGATGTATCAGAATTAGAATAAAGATAAGATTCAAGAGTAAATATGAATTAGAGTTTTATTGGGAATTTGGGGTTTTTAAAAACTAAATAAAATAAAGCATTAGATTATGTGATCAATAAAGTTGGAATAAATCAAAAATAAGGATTCAATAATTTACTTTATTGAATTAATAAAGATTTAAATATGATGTGTAAAAGAAATAATTAATTTAATAATTAATTATTTAAAATTGATAAAGATACTCAATTGAATGCTTATTTAGATGATTTTAAAATTATTTAAAATCATTTTATAAGGTCTTGAACTCTTAAATGATTTATTATAACAATCTTAAAATACAAGATTTTAGTAATAAGAATAAAGTATAATATATTGTTTTATAACTTTCAATGGTTGTAAAATAAAAGTTTAGAGAATATTAACTAAATATGATACGACATGACTAGATAGATAATTAATTATTTAAATATTTATTTAAATAATCTTTTTATAATTAAACATTTAAAGTATTTGTAATATGTAGTTTTGAAGTGTTTTGAGATAATCCAAGTTTGGACTATAATATATTTATAACATATAAATGACTTAATAATATTTTTAATAGCTTTTATTCTTTTAAAAATTAATTAACTTTAAGAATTATAAGTGTTAAAACCTTTAAAAATTAACTTGATATTTTTTGAAATGATTTAGTTAACAAAATAATTTTTATTGTGATTTAACAATATAATACTAATTTTTTGAATTATAAAAATGTTAAGAAAACTAATTAAAAACAAAAATATGGCGGAGGCCCGGTTCGAACCCGGGACATCTTAGCCAGAAACCATGCCACTTACCAGTTGGGCTACAGCCCGATCTGGTTAAAAGTTAGCTTAAATATTTAAAAACATCAATTATCAAATCCCCCAAATTACCAAGAACCCTAGAACGGTTGAATCCAAAGTTGATCCTTAAAACAATGACGATTACAAAAGTAAACATGGGGCTTTGATTCCCCTTGTAAATTTGAGTATATGCATGTGTTTAATTTACCCGAATTGAAACGAAACTGACGTGCAAGAGTGAAGAACAAGTCGCGACCATGGTGAAAGTGGTTCGAGTTGCAATCATTGATATTATCCAAATTCATTGCACAGGAAGTTTCCAAGGATCTTGATGAATGAAAACCCTTTGCCAATTTCAAATAATATCGACAGAATGGTGATGAACATTAGCGTTATAGGCGCGATGAAGAGAGGGAATTATTCGAGAGACTTCAGAGTGTTTCAGGTGGAATTGAGTTCGATAGCAGCTTAAGATTAGTTAAACATTCGTTCATGACACATTTAATTTGATTATTATAGAGTTTTAATGTTCGAACGGATCTATGATTAAAAGCTTCGGTTACTCGGATTGTTTGGGATCCATAACTATTGTTTAACTCAATTAAAGGTCTAATGGTGTTCGAATCATTCTCACAAATCTGGTGTTTGTTGGTTCTTAAATCACGGTCATTTGACCGGTTTTGGAGTTCGCCGGCGCCGCGCCGGGCTTGGCTGGCCGGCGGCCGGAAAATCGGGAGGAAGAATTGTCGGTGGGGGTTGGTTTTGAAATTCTAAAAATTACACATAGGCCCTTGTAGTATGAATTGTTATTATTTTATGCCAATAAATTTCGTTTAAAGTTTATAAAATGACAAAACAACCCCTGAACCTAAATAACTTTAAGTTTTAAACATTTTTGAATTTAATGGCTTTTATTTATTATTATCAAATATTATTATTATGATTATTGTTTACTTTTTTATTATTTTCTTTTTCCATTTAAGAATAACATATTCAAATAAATTTTTACAATATTAACCTTTAAATTAAAGAGAGAATATAAAATAAGAGGCAAGTATAAAAAAACCCCAAGTTTCATAAATGACAAGAGTCCTTACAAGAGTATAACAACATTTAACTTTTGTTTATCGAAAACACGAGATGTCACATCTGACATAATCAGGATGATCAGGATCTGCAAAACCAAGTGGTTGTTTAACATACACCTCTTCATCAATTACCCCATAGAGAAAAGCACACTTGACATCAAGTTGATAGACCTTGAAGTTTTTGGATGCAGCAAAAGCCAAGAATATCCTAATAGCTTCCAAACCTGCTACAGGAGCAAAGACGTCAGTGTAGTAAATTCCTTCTTCTTGTGTGTACCCTTGAATAACTAGTTTAGCTTTTTTTTTATTACAATTCCTCTATCATTTTTCTAATTCCTAAAAACCTATTTGGTTCCTATAGTAGTCTTCCCATGAGGAAGAGGACATAGGTTCCAAACCTTTTGCCTTTTGAATTGAAGCTATGCAAATTGAAGCAGCTCCTTTTGCATAGCTTCAACACAACTTCCATTCTTCAAAGCCTCATCAATCTTCTTGGGCTCTATCTGAGATAAGAAACAATAGTGGAAGACAAAAATTTGCTTCATGGGCTTGTGGTCTTGTTCTTACCCCTATGTCAACATCTCCAATGATTTTTGTGGTGGGATGAGACTTGTGGATCCTTAGCTAAGGGATCACAACAAATTGTTGAGAGAGATCTAAATTAGAGAAATTTAGATTTGGCATTGATGTTTCTCCTACCATATCATCACACATATCAAGAGAGACTTGATCTAAAGAGTGTGTGACATCATTGATGTTGTCTTCTATCGAGTGGTTGTCAGCATCAAGAAATTCTTGATCACTATCACCACCACCATTTTCTTCTACATTTGAAGCTTCTTTATTTGGTTGTGGAGCCTCTGAGCTGGAATTTAAAGGCATCTCAGATGTATCAACTGAATTTGTCATTGTTATGCTGATAGAAACTTCATTTGAAGAGTTAGTTACAACTGGAGTTGAATATGTGTAGCTTGAAGGTCTTTTCAACTCAAATCTTGGATTAGGATCACCTGTAGGTAGTATGTCTGTAGATCCTAAAACATGCTCACAAGATTTGTTAAAATAGTTGATAACTAAATCAAGATCAAACAGTCAATCAGGACCAATACCTTTCACATAGGAGTGTGCTCATTGAAAATCACATTGGCTGACTCTTCAACTACTCTAGTTTGGAGATTATATACTCTATAAGCCTTAGCTTGGGAAGCGTATCCAATGAAGTGTCCATCATCTGATTTCTTAGCAAACTTGGCTATTTGATCTTCGGTATTCAAGATGGTGTAAGGACATCCAAATGACTTGAGAAAACCAATGAAAGGTTTCCTCTTGTGCCAAAGTTCATAAGGAGTCTTACCATGAGTCGTAACCACTAAAACTCTATTTTACACATAGTAGGTAGTGTTGACTGCCTGAGGCCAAAAGGTGATGGGGCAGTTTAGAATCAGACAACATGGTTCTTGCAGCTTCAATAAGTGTCCTGTTTCTCCTCTTAGCAACACCATTTTGCTGAGGAGGCCTGGGAGCACTATATTGTCTTGTAATACCCTTCTCATCATAAAATATATCAAGGATTTGGTTCTTGAATTTAGTTCCTTGATCACATCTTATGGTTTTGACCTTGTGATCACATTAATTCTCAATCTTTATGATAAAATTCTTCAAAATTTCAGGAGTCTCATCCTTAGTTTAAGGAAGAAGACCCATGTGAATCTTGTAAAATCATCTATGATCACTAAACAGTAAGATGTCCTTCTTAGACTCATCACACTGGTGGGGCCAAGAGATTCATATGTAACAAGTGTAGGGGAGTAGTGATGGAGTTTCTTTCCTTAGGCTTGTGAGATGTAACACCCGAATATTTATTATTTTGAAGCCGGTGAAGAAAGAAAAGAAAATAAAGTCCACAAGTCGAGGGACCAAACTCGCCAATGAAGAAAAGTTGGGAATGTGGTGATATTAGTAGGGAGAGGGCAGCCCACTCTCCCCATACACCCCACATTTCAGGTTCCTAGAGAGGAGAAGAGAGAAAAAGGACAAAAAAAAGTGTTGGTTCGGGTTGGTTCAGGTCGCCAAAATCGTCGTGAAAAAAAAGCAAGCCAAATCGAAGCTCTTGTCGTTGTGCTCGGTTAGGTGAGTTCTAGGACCCCTCTTTTACATGTTTTTAAATGATTTTGGGGCTGGAACACATCTGAAAACCCTTTTTCGCGTTTTTGGGTGAAGACCCGTATGTATGCGTGTATGTATGCGTAGGACCCGTTTGGGGCTTGATTTCTTGTTTGGTTGTGCTTGAATAATGTTATGGTATGCATCCCTAAGGTTTAGGATGGTCGATTTAGGCTTAAAATGGGTTTAGATGAGTTTGGAGGCCAAAAACCCTCGGCTGCAGTCGGGATGAACTGCATTCTGCATCAGTTAGGGCTAGGCGACCGACTGGAGGCCGAATGGAGGCCATACGGCCGATTAGGGTGCGACTAAAGGTCCATTCGCACGACTGAAGGTCCATTCGCATGACTGAAGGTCCATTCGCACGACTGAAGGTCCATTCGCACGACTGAAGGTCTAGTCGCATAGGTGTTCATCCGCATTGTCCATTCGCACGACTGGATGTCATTCGCATAGATGTTCATCCGTATTAGTTCAATCGCATGATGTTCAGTCACATGGAGGCCATGCGACTGAAGGGTGTCCATACGCCCGAATAGGGCTGTTGAACCTGAGGAAGGTGTAGATTGACTTCTGACTTTCGGGGGAAAGTGCAGATGTAAGTTTTGATGTAAAGGTTCCCATAAGAGTTTTTAAGATGACGATCGAGGTCTTAGAAAGCATGTTGGGCACGATGAGGGTGATGATGTTGTACGTTATGTATGTATGATGTTGCCCTGTATGATGTGATGTTGATGCATGTTAATGTTCCTTAGTGTGATGTATGTTATCTTTCTTGTGGCCTATGTGTCATGTTAATGAATGAACGAAGTATTATGTAACGTAAAGTGAAAGATAAAGAAAGAGGAACCTGATGAATGAATGCATGTATTAATGAACGAATGAAACGTCTTGCACGCATCGGATAATGGTCCTTCTTTGTGATTGACCCTGAATGTAGAACCTCTACCGCTCACCCCTAGTACTGTGGCATACGTTTAGCTGTTCATTTGTTGACTTCGGCCCAGTAGCTAAGACTGATGGTTACTCCTAGTACCGTGGCATACGTTTAGCTGTTCATTTGTTGACTTCGGCCCGGTAGCTACGACTAACCGGGGTGTAGCACATGGTATTGGTATGGATGATGTCCGATGCGCAAGTAAAGTAATGAAAGAACGAATGAACGAATGAAGAAGATAATAATGATATTATCTATGTGTACGTACGATGTGTGATCATGTAAAAGTAACGAACGGTTTTATGTGAAAGTAAAGTATGTTTTATTTATAAAACTAGAACTCACTCAGCAACGCTGACTTTGATGTGTTTCCAGTTGGCAGGTAATGTTTGCTGAGGATGGCACGGGCAACTACTCAGCTCTTTTGGGGATGGCATTCTTTTGATTAATGTTTTTGCATTGTAATGCAAACAAGCTATTTTGTAATGAATGTTGTATTAACTTGCAAAAGCATTTACATGGAAATGAAATATTGTTTTAGTTTTCCACTGCGATTTATGAAATACAAATGCAATTATACGTTTTATGTGCGATGAGAACCCAACTGTAAGTGTCCCGAGAACGGGGCCTTACAAGTTGGTATCAGAGCCAAAGTTTAAGTGAAATGTGTAAATTTTCAAAATAAACCTAATCTTAAACTGAGAATGGGACGGAATGGGAATGGGATGCCAAACTGAGTAGCTGCGTGCCATCAGGTATTTTCATAAAGTTAACCGGTTTTATGTGAGCATGGTATGTGGTTATGTGTTGTATGTAGATTTAAATACTGATGTAGTCAGGACAGGTAATACTTGGGGTATGAAGAGTAAAGTAAGTGGATAATCACAACTGGCCACTGTAATTAGGACTTACTATACTTGACATAAACTGAGCTGTTCCCTTGAATGACCGTGTTGGTGTTTGAATCTTTCAGTGTGCATGTGATGGCCGGAGGTAGATCTTCGAAAGCTTCTAGGGGTGGAGGTCACGGTGTTGAACCGCGACCCAAGAGAGGGAGACCCAGAGTTGAGAGGGTGGTTCATGAAGAACCAGAGACCCCTCATCCGGAGGGTGGCGACAAAAGCGCCAATCTGAGAGCCTCAGTAAAGGAGGCTGTTGTAGAAGAAGTACATCAGGTCATGCAGACGATCTTACCGTCTGTGGTGACCGAAGTTATTAAGGTTGTACGAGAAGGGGAAAGGAAAGAAGGAAACAGATCCTTTGGGGAATGGGAACAACCAGAGCCGGAAACGGTTCTATCTGATGATGAAGAGGAAGAAGAAGAGCCTGCGCCGGAGACGGCACGAGGATGTAATTATGGGGCTTTTATGAGATGCAAGCCCCCTACTTTTGATGGAAACGGCACCGCTGCAGCCGCTCACCGGTGGGTGAGGAAATGGAAGCTGTTCTCGATATCAGCGAGTGCCGAGAGGACCAAAAGGTGAAGTTTGCTACCCACTCTTTTGTGGATTCAGCTCTGTGCTGGTGGGACAACATTGTCCAAGCTGAGGGTAGTAGGGCCATTGGAAAATGAAATGGCCTGAGCTGAGAAGGTTGGTGATTGAGGAATTTTGTCCTCATCGGGAAATGGACAAGTTAGAAAGGGAGTTTCTGCAGTTGAGGCTGGAACCATTACACACCAGCAGTATACCACCAAGTTTAATGAAATGGCACGGCTTGTGCCTGATCAGGTGACGCCTCTGTCTCGGAAAATCAAGAGGTATATTCAGGGTTTACCGGTGGATGTTCGCCGGCATAGGATCGCCGCCCGGCCAAGCACGTTTAGGTCGGCAGTTGATTTGGCAGGGAGGCTGTATGACGAGCGGGAGGTGGTGGTGACTGAGGCGAGTAGGAAGGGTGGTGGTGATCGGAACTGGAACGGGAAACGGTTCGGTCGGGGTGATGCCCCGATGGGTAACAAAAAGGCACGGGTGGATGAACGCCGTGTGGTCACATCAAGTGCGGGGTCGAAAAGGTGTGGCAAGTGTGGAAGGGAGCACAACGGGGAATGTAGGTTTGGGTCAAACTTGTGCTTCAAGTGTGGGAAGACAGGGCATATGGCGAAGGATTGCATGTCGGGCAAATGTTTTAACTGTGGGGAAACTGGTCATATGAGCAGAGATTGTAAGAAGTCGAGGACTGAGGGTTCAGGGGTGAAGAAGACGGGAAGTGATGGGTCGAGGGCGAGCGCCAGAGCGTTCACCATGACACAGGAGGAGGCTAGGACGGACCCTGACGTTGTGTCCGGTATGTTTCTAGTGAACCAGACTTTAGCTTCTGTGTTATTTGATTCGGGTGCTAGTAGGAGTTTTATTTCTGCTGCTTTCTGTGCTAAGCTGCCTGTTAGAAGTAGACGTGTTGATGCGCCCTTTGATGTAGAAACTGCCATAGGTAAGTCTACCAGGATTTCTGAGGCGATAGAGAATTGTGATGTGGAACTTGAGGGTCATAAGTTTCCTGTTAGACCGTTTGTGATGACCTTGGGTGGTTTCGATTTGGTTCTTGGGATGGATTGGTTGGCGGACTTCAAGGCGAACATTGTGTCTCGCAAGAAGGGTTCGGTTGACAGCACCTGACGGAAGTTCGGAACGGGTTTATGGTGATCGGGTTACTACAATCCCGAAGGTGATCTCAATGGCGGTGGCGGGAAAGTGTATGAGGCGTGGATGTAGTGCTTACTTGGCCTATGTAAAAGATGTGGATACACCAACACCACAAGTAGCCGATGTACCGGTTATGTGTGACTTTCCAGACGTGTTCCAGAAGACTTATCAGGAGTGCCACCTGACAGAGAGATTGATTTCAGATTGATCTGATACCGGGTGCCTAACCTGTTGCCAAGGCACCGTATACGGTTGGCTCCAACCGAGATGAAAGAGTTCATGGAGTAGTTGCGAGAGCTGCTTGATAAGGGGTTCATTAGACTGAGTATCTCTCCTTGGGGTGCTCCGGTCCTATTTGTAAAGAAGAAGGATGGTAGTATGAGGATGTGCATTGACTACCGTGAACTGAACAAGTTGACAGTGAAGAACTGCTACCCCTTACCGAGGATAGATGATTTGTTCGACCAGCTTCAGGGTGCTAGTTGGTTCTCGAGGATAGATCTTCGATCTGGTTATCATCAGTGAAGGTGAAGGAGCAGATATCCCTAAAACAGCTTTCCGTACGCGCTATGGCCATTACGAGTTTCTGCTCATGTCTTTGGTTTGACCAACGCGCCAGCTGCTTTTATGGATCTGATGAACCGTGTGTGTCGGCCTATGTTGGATAAATCAGTGATTGTGTTTATTGATGATATCCTATTTATTCAAAGAGCGAGATTGAGCATGCCGGTCACATTCGGGAGGTTCTAGAGACGTTGAGAAGAGAGAAATTGTATGCTAAATTCTCCAAGTGCGCATTTTGGTTGTGCGAAGTTCAGTTTTTGGGTCATGTGGTGAATCCTGACGGGATTATGGTTGACCCGGCGAAGGTGGAGGCGGGGTTATGCAATGGAAGTCACCAAAGACGCCATCCGAGATCCGTAGTTTCTTGGGTTGGCGGGCTACTATAGAAGATTCATCCAAGACTCTCTAAGATTACTTCTCCACTAACTAAGTTGACCCGAAAGGATGTGAAGTTTGTATGGGGTCAAGCTCAAGAGAAGGCGTTCGAAGAGCTGAAGGCAAGACTGACTCAAGCTCCTGTTCTGTCATTACCTGATGGAAGCGAAGATCTGGTGGTTTATTCTGATGCTTCCTACTCAGGGTTGGGGTGTGTGTTAATGCAGAGAGGGAAGGTTATAGCCTATGCATCCCGACAATTGAAAGTCCACGAGGTTAATTATCCCATTCATGACTTGGAGCTAGCAGTCGTGGTCTTTGCACTAAAGATTTAGAGGCACTATCTCTACGGGACGAAGTGCACCATATTCATCGATCATAAAAGCTTGAAGTATTTCTTCGATCAAAAGGATCTGAACATGAGGCAGAGGAGATGGTTAGAACTTATAAAGGATTATGATTGCGAGATCCATTACCATCCAGGCAAAGCTAATGTGGTGGCGGATGCCCTTAGTCGAAAGGAAAGGCCCGAACCGATTCGGGTGAAAGCTTATCAACTAATCATGACCTCTGATGTGATGAAGCAAATCAAGGAGTTTCAAGATGAGGCATTGAAAGAAGATCATCTTAACTCGGAAAGAATGAGAGGTCTGGTTGGGGAATTGGGTGAAAACACACTCGGTGTTAGAACTCGATTCGGCCGTGTGTGGATCGTTTTGGGATCTACGGGTGAAGATAATGGATGAAGCTCATAAGACTTGATACTCCATTCATCCTGGTGCCACGAAAATGTACCATGACCTGAAGAAAGATTATTGGTGGCCGGGTGTGAAGCGCGACGTGGTGGAGTATGTGAGTAAGTGCCTTACTTGCTTACAGGTGAAGGCAGAGCATCAAAAGCCGTATGGGAAGATACAACCTTTGGATATACCGGAATGGAAGTGGGAGCACATCACCATGGACTTCATTACGAAGCTGCCACGTACTCCGAAAGGGTACGATGCCATATGGGTGATAGTTGACCGTTTGACGAAGAGTGCTCACTTTCTACCGATCCGCGAGACGTATTCATCTGAGAGGTTGGCCGAACTGTTCATCAAGGAAATTGTAACTCGTCATGGTGTGCCAGTGTCTATTGTGTCTGATTGTGACACTCGGTTTACATCTAAATTTTGGAAGAAATTCCACGACGCTATGGGGACGAGGTTACATATTAGCACGGCTTATCATCCCCAAACCGATGGTCAGTCAGAAAGGACCATTCAGACATTGGAAGACATGCTTCGAGCATGTGTGATTGATTTTTGTGGAAGTTGGGATGACCACCTACCGTTAGCTGAATTCTCCTACAACAACAGCTATCATGCCAGCATTGGTATGCCGCCATATGAGATGCTATACGGTAGGAGATGCAGAACACCGTTTGTTGGGGTGATATTGGTCAGAAGGAATTAGGGGAGCGTCGAGGTAATCGAGGCTACGACAGAGAAGCTTGAAAAGATTAAAGCCTTCATGAAGGCAGCCAAAGATAGACAGAAGTCGTATGCCGATAAGCGACGTAGGCCAATTGAGTTCCAGGTGGGTGACGGGTTATGTTGAAGGTCTCACCCTGGAAGGGTATTATCAGATTCAGAAAGCGGGGCAAGTTGAGCCCAAGTATATAGGCCCTTTCCGAATCATTGCTCGAGTAGGGGAGGTGGCCTATAGATTGGAGTTGCCAGATGAGTTAAGTGGGATTCACCCGACATTCCATGTATCTCATCTAAGAAAGTGTATAGCTGATGAAGACATGATTGTTCCATTGGAAGATATCGAAGTAGATGACGGCTCAATTATGTGGAGCAACCAGTGGCAATCATCGACCGAAAGGAGAAAAGGCTAAGGAATAAAGTGGTTCCTCTTGTGCGTGTACAGTGGAACACAGGAAGGGATTCGAGTCAACGTGGAGACTGAGGAAGAAATGAGACAGCATTATCCACTCTGTTCGACGAATAACAGGTTTCGGGGACGAAACCTATTTAAGGGGGGTGGACTTGTAACACCCGAATATTTATTATTTTGAAGCCGGTGAAGAAAGAAAAGAAAATAAAGTCCAAAAGTCGAGGGACCAAACTCGCCAACGAAGAAAAGTTGGGAAATGTGGTGATATTAGTAGGGAGAGGGCAGCCCACTCTCCCCATACACCCCACATTTCAGGTTCCTAGAGAGGAGAAGAGAGAAAAAGGAAAAAGAAGTGTTGGTTCGGGTCGCCAAAATCGTCGTGAAGCAAGCCAAATCGAAGCTCTTGTCGTTGTGCTCGTTTAGGTGAGTTCTAGGACCCCTCTTTTACATGTTTTTAAATGATTTTGGGGCTGGAACACATCTGAAAACCCTTTTTCGCGTTTTTGGGTGAAGACCCGTATGTATGCGTGTATGTATGCGTAGGACCCGTTTGGGGCTTGATTTCTTGTTTGGTTGTGCTTGAATAATGTTATGGTATGCATCCCTAAGGTTTAGGATGGTCGATTTAGGCTTAAGATGAGTTTGGAGGCCGAAAACCCTCGTCTGCAGTCGGGATGAACTGCATTCTACATCAGTTAGGCTAGGCGACCGACTGGAGGCCGAATGGAGGCCATACGGCCGATTAGGGTGCGACTGAAGGTCCATTCGCACGACTGAAGGTCCATTCGCACGACTGAAGGTCCATTCGCACGACTGAAGGTCCATTCACACGACTGAAGGTCCAGTCGCATAGGTGTTCATCCGCATTGTCCATTCGCACGACTGGATGTTCATTCGCACAGGTGTTCATCCGTATTAGTTCAATTGCATGATGTCCAGTCGCATGGAGGCCATGCGACTGAAGGGTGTCCAAACACCCGAATAGGGCTGTTGAACCCGAGGAAGGTGTAGATTGACTTCTGACTTTCGGGGGAAAGTGCAGATGTAAGTTTTGATGTAAAGGTTCCCATAAGAGTTTTTAAGATGACGATCGAGGTCTTAGAAAGCATGTTGGGCATGATGAGGGTGATGATGTTGTACGTTATGTATGTATGATGTTGCCCTGTATGATGTGATGTTGATGCATGTTAATGTTCCTTAGTGTGATGTATGTTATCTTTCTTGTGGCCTTATGTGTCATGTAATGAATGAACGAAGTATTATGTAACGTAAAGTGAAAGATAATGAAAGAGGAACTGATGAATGAATGCATGTATTAATGAACGAATGAACGTCTTGCACGCATCGGATAACGGGTCCTTTGTGATTGACCCTGAATGTAGAACCTCTACCGCTCACCCCTAGTACTGTGGCATACGTTTAGCTGTTCATTTGTTGACTTCGGCCCAGTAGCTAAGACTGATGGTTACTCCTAGTACCGTGGCATACGTTTAGCTGTTCATTTTTTGACTTCGCCCGGTAGCTACGACTAACCGGGGTGTAGCACATGGTATTGGTATGGATGATGTCCGATGCGCAAGTAAAGTAATGAAAGAACGAATGAACGAATGAAGAAGATAATAATGATATTATCTATGTGTACGTACGATGTGTGATCATGTAAAAGTAACGAACGGTTTTATGTGAAAGTAAAGTATGTTTTATTTATAAAACTAGAACTCACTCAGCAACGCTGACTTTGATGTGTTTCCAGTTGGCAGGTAATGTTTGCTGAGGATGGCACGGGCGACTACTCAGCTCTTTTGGGGATGGCATTCTTTTGATTAATGTTTTTGCATTGTAATGCAAACAAGCTATTTTGTAATGAATGTTGTATTAACTTGCAAAAGCATTTACATGGAAATGAAAGATTGTTTTAGTTTTCCGCTGCGATTTATGAAATACAAATGCAATTATACGTTTTATGTGCGATGAGAACCCAACTGTAAGCGTCCCGGGAACGGGGCCTTACATGAGATACCTTGTGTTGCTTCCCTTTCAGGCATGCCACATAATGATCATCACTTGTAAACTCTTTCTTTAGTATTCCAGTTACCAAATCATTCTTAATCAGTTTATTCATATTTTTTAAGTTTACATGGCACATTCATTTATGCCAAAGGAAAGACTCATCACTATTTTCTTTTAGATAGAAAGCATGAAACTTCTCTTGAGGGAGATGTTTCTTTCAAATCCATCTTGTACATGTTTCTTCTCCTGGGAGCTCTGAGCAAGATATGCTCATGAGGAATGACCACCCCAGGCCTGAGAACAATGCACTAATGCTCAGTAAAAAGCATGTTATGACTCTGATCACAAAATTAAGATACACTCAGAAGATTGTATCCAAGCTCATTGACAAAGTTTACCTTCTCAATGCTAAGCTTACCATTTGTAACCTTGCCCCTTCCAGAAATGTAACCACCTTCATCTCCTCCAAAAGCAACTGGCCCTCCATCAATTCTTTCAAAATTTTGTAGTAGTGACCTAGTGCGTGTCATGTGCCTAGAACAACCACTATCAATGATCCAGACATTTTTGTTTGTCTTTTGTTGTTCCTGCACAAAGAAAATGATTAGTTACGTTTGGAAACCCAAGCCTCATTGGTCTTGGGCTCATCAAAAGAAGTTGAATACAATGCAACAGTAATTGATGCTATAGTCATAGTAAAAGGATCATTTACTGAAGTTGATGAAGAACTTCCAACCACTTAGTCTTTCTTTGTCTTCCACACCATATTTGAAAGCTTAGACTTGACCTTCAATACCTTAGAAGTTTTGTTGACTTTGAAAGTTTTGATGACTAGGCCTTCGGAAGATCTTGCTTTCACTGTAGCAAGCTTTAGTACTTTGGAAGCATTCCTTTCTTCCTAGACCAAAGTTTCTTCCGAAGACAAGTTTGCACTTGTCTTCTTCTTCATTTTGGAACTTCCGAAGGAAACATATTTTCCTTTCGAAGCTTTCTTCTTCTTCTCCAGACTCTTAGAAGTTTCTTTTTTGTGATGTGAAGAGTACTTTTTGGATTGTAGATATAATCTTCAGCAAGATGAGAGGTACTCCCACACATAACACAGTCCATTTTCTTCCTTCTAGGAGTCTTCTTCTGTGAACAAGACTGAACTTGATCACTTTCACTCTCCATCTTCATCTTCTCAAATGATGTAGCAATTCTTGTGGTTTAGAACTACCTTTGGAGCTTGATGGTTTATGGTGTACAGTAGTGGTGCACAACTTATCAGCCTTCTTTATGATGGGATGACTTGGACATGAACTAGAACTCTTGTTGTTGGAGTTCAAGTTTGTGTCCTCAGTTTTAAACACTTCAAATCCTGCAGAAACAATGACTTGTTTCTGTGCAGAGCTGAAACTTCTTATGAGTAATTACTATATGTATGGATGCTTTTCATATCAATTCAATTAATAGCAAATCTATTGTGATTAATTATATCACCAATCTCATTCAAATATTCCATTAACATTATTATAAATAACTTTGTGTTTACACAAAGCTGTATTTTTATACTGCATTTAACTAATTTTAGTAAACCTATATATTACACGAGTTGAACGAATAAAATATTCTATAGAATCAAAATTTTTAATTAAAAAATTATATATCAAGACATGATATTATTGGAATTACGTATAAATAATAATTATATGTAATTAAACAACAATATGAAAATTTTAAAGTTTTTTATAATTTTCAAAGATAAATTAAAATTTTGTTTCAAAATAACGTTTTAAATAATTTTCATTTTTAAAAATGTCCTTACTTACTCCTTATTTTAATTATTTTGTTTTATAATAAAAACTATATGAGAACCCATATACTACACGGTTGATGAAAATAATATATTGGAAGATTTCAAATTGAATTTAGATTGACTTTTTATGTTTAAATGATAAGATATAAATATATATCGACTATAGATTACATGTTGTTATAATAAATTTGAGATTAGAATACAAATCAATTTTAGATTTTGAGAATGGAACAATCTAAAATAGATAGAAAGGTGGTGAAATCAAGACCATATTTGAAGCCTAGAAAGTTTATATGTTTTATAGTAGTTATTTCAAATTTTAAGCATAGTTTATGTTCATTACAAACTGCTTAAATATGCTTAAATTTTAAACATTTTTCATTAAGCAATGACTACTGAATAAACAAATATTTATTTTCATGTAGATCGTTTTTAAACGTTATGAATTTTATGTTCCATATGACGGGTTGTATTTTGATATCGTGGAATTACAATAAAAGTATTTTAATTAAAAGATAAAATATTAAAATTTTTAAGGATAGATATAATAAATAATTAAATTAAATTAAAATGTACCTGTTAATCAATAAATATATTTCACATTGCTTGTGAAATTAACTTTTCTTCAAAGTCTAATTATTCTACTATAATTGTGTGACCATATTTTTTCATGTCAAGGTCATTTGAAAAAGTAAAAGATTTTAGTTTTATTTTCTGTAAAATAATTTCATAAAATAATATGAGTAAACACAAGTTATTCCTTAAAAAATATAAAGATGATTTTGATCATAGTTATGTCAATTATTTTAAATAATGTCCAAATCTAAAGATTACTATAGTATCAACTTTTTTAATATCTTGTGTTCATAGATCATTGAATTTTGTTTCTAAAACAATTTGCCACTTTTTGACATAAATTTTTTATACTTAAAATAATTTATCATATAATTTTGATTATAATTTGTCTTTAACTTAAATATTACTATTAATTATTAGTTTAATGTAAATGAATGACAATTTATTGTATTTTACTGCACTAATGTGTTATTTTTAAAACAATTACTTCTTTAATATGTATAGAAATTTTAAGGCAATTTTAAACATTAAGAAGTTCACGTATAATCAGTAATTCAATACACTTTATTTTACATCAAATTTTAATATGGAAATAATTTAAAATTTAAATTATATCAATTTCTAATATGAAAACTACTTAAAACATTAAATAGGGTAACTGTTGATTTTTTTAATAATTAATAAATGCATTTTTTAAATTAAAAATCATACCTCTAAAATTAAATACAATCACAATTTAGTAAATTTTAGTTGGAAAAACTCATTTGAGAAGTCTCTCATTGATTGTCATGTGTCCCTAAAAATCCTTATTGATTACATGTTTTTCTACTAAATCTTAATTTATTAGAGGTAATAAATACTTTAGAAAAATCAATTTTAAAAAATTATGTAAAAATAATATGATTATTTAAATCTTTTTATAAAACATTATTTTCTATAGAAATAACATAAATAAAAAGTTGTTTTTTCTCAATTTATTAAAAACTAACTATCATGTAAAAATAAATAATATTATTAGCAATTAATGTAGTTATTTAATATGAGAGAGAAACATGAAAAAGTTTGATTAAAATGAATATGGTGTTGACACGTAACACCTTCATTTACTTTTTTATTAAACTAGAAAGATGTGTAATATTTATTATAGTAAATTACCATTTGCATTCCTGACTTTTGTTCATTTTAATCGTTTGCATTCCTATAGTTTCAAAACCTTGAATCGACCCCTATACTTTTATTTTTTCCTTGTTTGCGTCCCTGTGGCTGACGCCGTTAATATGAATCGTTAAAATCGCTTCTTTTTCTCTCTCCTACAGGGACATTTTGGTCATTTACTCTTTACCCCTTCTTTCTTGAATGTGTTTATTTTACATATTATGAATCCCATTTTCAAGTTATATTCTAACCATAAACCCATCATCATCTTCTTCAACTATTAAGCTCAAACTCGATTGTGTGATTGCTTGCCTTAAACCCATCATCATCTTCAACTATTAAGTGATCGTGGCCTTAAACACATTTGAAAGATCGTTTATCCTACCTGGTATATTCGTGAGGCAGATGATCCAGGGTTAATCCGATCGATGTATATGGTATGTTTTCTTCAAAATCAACTTAAGTTAGGGGTTTATTTAGTATCAATATGTTCTAATATGATAGTATACATTGTTACAGCTCATGCGCCTACTTATTTTACACTTGAAATCCATCATGGTGGAGAATTTGTGAAGTTCCCAGGAAGAAGGTATGTGAAGGGCAAAGTTGCATACGCGGACATGGTAGACATTGATGTGTTTTCAACTGTCACACCCTCAAAATCCACGTGCGGAGTTTTACCGCGAGGCGTGTGAACAAACCAGGATCACAGTCAATAGTTACTCAGAACGACTCTATATGCCATAATTAAAATAAAATCAACCAAAGTATAAACTTTAAACTGTGCGGAAGCGTTTTGTAAACAACCCAAAGAAATAAAAATGTATACTATGGCAAAACATGCGCCAACCCAAAAAGTAAACATTAACCATTAAAACAATAAAGATGTCTTGAAGACCGAGTCTTAGAATGCAAGTGAAACCATGTAGTGCTCCTTATGGCAAGCAAACTAATGACCTGAGAATAGCATACTAAAATGTCAACAAAATGGTTGGTGAGTACAAGAGTGATATTCAAACATAAGCAGTTAATAGCGAGATATAAAAGTAGTGCATTGTAATAGATAGCTAGTCCATCAACAATAATATTAACTCATAGTGATTTCGCAATTGAAGCTGACTGTGTTACGTTGTTGCCTCCTGTCACGACTTAACAGGTCGTGACAATATTCAATAGGAAAAATTGCACCCGGTTGACCTCGAGTCACATAGGTGGGCTCGTCAGACCCAGTAGTACTACCCAAATTTCCCTACTATTCAATATTAACAATTCGAAAGTGTGAGGACTTTTCCATGATATCAACACTATATTATATTATACACAACTTGAATATATAAAGCATTTTTATTTTACCAGTATGCTATCTCCCCCAAAAGAGATTAAATAAAGAGTGGGGCATGAACTCACCTGATATGCGTGATAGACACTTAGAGTTTTACTTGACAGACAGAATGGACAAACAACCTTCAGAGGTTACCTAGATCATATAAGTACGTGAGTACATGCAAAGAGAGAACATGTGAAACCCTAAGTACACTACAACCAAGACTCAAGGTTTCAGAAAAACAGACATGTTTCACCCAGTTGACCCGTTTGACCCGTTGGTGACCTTATGTGTTGTAAACCATTCAAGCAACCATACACATATATCATACATGGTTAACATTCAAATAAATCATATGTATGCTATATTATCCAGGTGTATCATTTAGATCGTCATACAACCAAGTATCATACAAGTCATGCAAATCTAGAACATTAACATGTCTACTAGTTATAACACAACTAACATGCCACACAAAGATCATATCACGCACCACAGGCCATGTGAAGCCACTCACGACTTCACATCCTAAACCCTGCCAATCCTACTAGTAGGGCCTCAGATTCGCACGCGTGTATGATGATCACATTCACATTCATTAACCATGTTCATTGCATTCAACATACACCACAACAATCAGTTTCCAGTCCCAAACATGATGTCTTAGCTACTACCAACATCAACATCATATATGCTCATCAAAGTCCAAACATCACCCATGATTATCCAAGCATCCCATACAACTAATTTAACATGTTCTATCATATTAAATTCATCCTGAACATACTAACATTCTCCTAGAATCCCAAACATGTTCCAACTATCATACTTCAAACTTTATGCAAATAAAGTTTCCCTTTTGGAAAAGTACATTCCACATCTATCAAACACTCAATGTATTCATGAATTCATTACAATTATTCCCTCTCAAGCTCATAACAACATCTAGACATGATCAACAATGCCTAATCATCATAATCTAACAATTATCATGAACAAAAGTTTCCACTTTTGGCAAGATTGAACAACATTCATTCTAAGATTTCTAGCATTCATATCAACAATCGCATCTAATTATCATCATGAATACATCAACAACATCACCTATCATTAGATCATCATGTCATGAAAATAAAGTTACTATTATTAGTAACCTATGAACCCAACTTCAATTTATCAATTTCTTGCAAGATCAACGTATCCTAAGATTCATACAACCTACTAATCATCATACATTCATCAAACAATCATCAATCATCCATAATCTCATCAATTTCGAATTAGCGTTTGCCTAGAATCAAAGTTCATGATCAATCCATTAAAAACATACAATTCTTGCATAATCAATGTTAAACAACTATATTCAATCCAACTAACATACTAACATCATCAAACAACATCAATTTCGATCCCATGAGCACCCATAAACGAATTACGGTTCGGCCCTAACAGACTCCATAAAAACTTGTAAAATCTAACCTTAAACGTGTGTTAACTTACAATTGATGATTCCAACGTGTTGTAATCCTTGTAATCGAACAAAATCGAGGGTTGGATGATTGTTCTTGGTCGAATTCGAAGTGGGGAGGGTTTGAGATGAGGTTGTGGCCGAGGGGGTGGAGGGCTAGGGTTTGGGTGTTTTGTTTAATTTAGTTTGCATAATTACCATTTAAACCCTTGTGTTTTGATATTTTATAAAACTAGACTTTAAACTCTTTGTAAATGTTTTTAACTTAATAATATAAGATATAAACTAATGATAGTCATTATATATTTTATCTTTATAAAAACACAAGACATACGAATAAATAGGCATGTTTCCTCGTTACGTGATAATTTTCTATTTAACATTTAAAACATGAAAACACATAAACCTAATACCATAATCACATAATGAACTAGATTATCAATAATGTAACATTATTAATTATTATTAGGTCACCAACGTTAAACGACAACTAGTGTGTGTTTACGACACATGTATGCAAGACTTAACGGAACTAACGGAGTTTGGTAACGGAAATTTACCGGATGTCACATCAACTTATGATGTTGATGCTATGATTGAAGAGTTAGGTTATGATGGGGATAAGGTAATGTATTACAACTTTAAGATTCCTGGTCAGGACTTGGATTTTGCCTTAAGAGCTATGTGTGCTGATATGGATGTGCATAACATGCAACAATACGTGCACATGTTTAAGGTGATTGAACTATACATAGAACACAAAGTTACAAGGCTAAAGACCTACGAAATGTCTCCTAACCAAGGGTCAAAGGTGATAATCGAAGAGATTGATGATAGTGGACAATCTAATCCTTGCAGTAGACAATTACTACTAGAGTGGTTTTAACAGGACGTCCGCCCACCTGCAGAGGCACAAGGGGTAGAACCAGATCCGAATGAAGGGGCAAAACCAGGTCCAAATGAAGGGGCAGAACCAGTGATAGAATGTGAAGAGAATCAAGAGGCAGAACCAGTGATAGAGTGTGAAGAGGATCAAGGGGCAGAACCAGGTCCGGATGAAGGGGCAGAACCAGTGGTAGAAGCAGAAGGGGTTGATTCTATTGACATGTTGCAAGATTATGTTTTCTTATCTAATTTTATGGAACCCTTTCATACAGAACAACTTGAGCAACAACATCAACAATACAATGTTTCTGGTGATCAGACTGAGCCACAACATCAGCATAACAATGATTCTGGTGATCATACTGAGCCATAACATCAACATAACAATGTTTCTAGTGATCAGACTGAGCCACAACATCAGCATAACAATTCCTCTAGTGCATCTGTTAGTGGTGGATCTTCATCTGATGATGAAGATTTTATTGAAGATCTAGATAATCCTATAGAGGATGTGGAGGCTGATATGGAAGAATACAGAGCATTTGTTGACATGAATGTAGATAATCTGCCTGGAGATGATAAAAGTGATGAAGATGATACTGCATAGGTTGACTTAGATAATTTTAACAGTGCAAGTGATGAAGATGCTGCTCCATCTTGAAGGGCAATTAAAAAGCTAAATAGAAAGAATAGAAACTGGAAGTCAGTTGTTGTATCATCATCATTCTATGTTGGTCAAACCTTTGGGGATAAAGAAGAGGTCAAGGACGTTGTTAAGTCAATTGTTGTGCAAACTAGGAGGCGACTAGTTTTTGTAAAAGATGACAAACTAAGAATTCGTGTGGTGTTTTATGGTAAAAATGTTGGTTCTTTTTGTAGTGAAGGGAAAAATGGGGAATGTTCAGAAGCAGATGGGTCCAAAAAAGGGAATCAGTTAAGGGCAAAATGGGGAATGTTCAAAAGCAGATGGGTCAAAAAAGGTTCCCACCTGCCACTTGCCCATGGAAACTACATATATCAAGGCCCAATACAGAAGAGTTGTTTATTGTGAATACTTTTGTAGAAGATCATAATTGTATGCAAACAAGAAAGCTCAGGCTTTACATAGCTTCAGTGATTGCAAAAGAAGCAAACCCATACTGGAGTGTAACCCTAATATACCCCTAAAGGCCCTACAAGACATCTTACAGAGGAAAAACCAGATTCAATATCTATCAAAAAAATATTTGTGGGAAAAGTGATGGCATTGAAGAAAATGGAGGGTGAGTATGTATCTTAGTATGGATTATTGAGGGATTACTGTCAAGAGTTGTTAAGATCTAACCCAGGCTCAATAGTTAAGTTAGAGGTTGAAATGGAGTGTAACCCTAGTAGTTCAACTAGACAATTTAAAAGGCTTTACATCTGTTTTGCTGCTATGAAAGTTGGGTTTAAAGCATGTGGGAGAGACCTATTAGGTCTTGATGGGACCTTTATGAAAGGTCCATTTTGAGGACAAATGTTGATTGCGGTTGGTGTTGACTCCAATAATGGAATTTATCCAGTAGCATATGCATGATGGAGGCTAAAACACAGATTCATGGACATGGTTTCTACAACTTCTTGGTGATGATCTAGATCTTAGCATAAACTCAAACTTCACTTTCAAAAGTGATAGGCAGAAGGTAATTGTACATACTTTTATTTATTGCAATATGTATAAACCTTTAAAAATGAAATTATATCATCTATTTAGGGAATTGTACCTGTTGTTAAGAATGTGTTTCCAGCAGCTGAGCATAGGTTTTGCCTAAGACACGTTCATAAGAACATGAAAGCAAAATGGAAAGGGCACATGTATAAGGATCTTTTATGGAAATATGCAAGTTCAACCACAATCCCTGAATTTGAAAAACACATGGAGACCATAAGGAAACAAGATCCATCCCTATATGATTGATTGAAGCAAATCCCTTTCAAAGCATTGGAGTAGGTCTCACTTTAGTGGTATGTGTTATTTGTCTTTACAATTGATGTTTTTCAAAACCCAGAATTAGTAGCTTACACAATATTTGTTTATAAAACAGGTAGGCCGACATGTGATATTTTATTAAACAATATTTGTGAAGTCTTTAACAAACAGTTGGTTGGGGGTAGAGACAAGCCTATAATTTCATGTCTTGAGTATGTTAGGGAATACATGTTAAAGAGGCTTGTTGTTGTTCACAAGTGGATTTCAAAGTGTCAAGGGCCCCTTACACCCTTTGCAGCTAAAAGCTTGGATCTCATTAAGAAACAAGCAAGTGAGTATAGTGTTATCATGGCTGGAGTTAAAAAAATACCAAGTAAGTGGACCATGGATGGATCAAGTTTGTGTCAACTTAGAGAAACAAACATGCTCATGTAGAAAATGGGAGCTTACAAGCATGCCTTGTAAGCATGCAGTAGCTTGCATATGGGATTTGGCAACTTATGACCAGCAATATGCAACTCCTAAGGCTTGGGTGTCTAGAGTTATTGGTTAGAAACCTGGAAGGATGTATATAAAAACACCCTTGAGCCTATCAATGGGAGACCCATGTGGATGCCATCAAATTCCCTAACTACACTGATACCTCCAAAGCATCATACTCAAGTTGGCAGTCGAAGAAAGAAGAGGAAGAAATCAGTTGAGGAGGTGGATGCAAGTAAAGTTAACAAAGATGGGAAGTTGGTGAAAACAGGATTTTCTGTTAAGCGTGGTTTGTGCAAGAATTATGGACACAACAAAAGGTCATGCAAGGGTCAAGGTTCATCACAACAGCTTTCACAAGGTGCTCCTTTGAATAGTCAGTAGTTAGCTAGTTTATGTATTTTGCATATGGATGAGATGTTAATTGGATGTATTTTGGGTATGTATTTTGAACATGTTTTGTTGCTTCAAACAATGTTACTGCCACTCATGCTTTGTAGATGTAATCAAAATCCATTTGCATGCATTAAACTTGTACAACCATTACTAATTCACCTTTACAATATTTAGAAGAAAATTAGGTCAATTGGTACAAAATAACTTCCACTACTTCACTAACAAATCAAGTACACAATAAAAAAGAACCAACTAAAAAGCTTGATCTTAACAACCCATTAATAATTTCTGTAGATCTTGAACATAGTGCAGGTTCAGCCCAACTAACAAAACCACAATTTTTCCCAATTCTCGCACAACAGTTAAATCTGCGGCCTGGATTTTTTACGGTCCATGATGTTCGAACAAAAGTTTTAGATCCACACTTACCACATCTGACCATCTTCTTCCTTTGAGAAGAGAGCGACGGAGAGACAGATCGAGAGAGAGAGGGAGGAGGTGAGAGAGTGAGATTGGGGAGGGTAATTGAGATGAGGTAAAAGAAACCTTATAATGGTTTTACAAGAAGAAGGGGGAAAGAGTAAATGACCAAAATGTCCCTGCAGGAGAGAAAAAGAAGCGCTTTTAACGATTCATATTAACGGCGTCAGCCACAGGGATGCAAACAAGGAAAAAATTAAAAGTATAGGGGTCGATTCAAGGTTTTGAAACTATAGGGATGCAAACGGTTAAAATGAACAAAAATCAGGATACAAATGGTAATTTACTCTATTTATTATTTGAAAATAAATATAATAATTGAAAATATCATTTCAAATATTGCTTATTATATAGAGTAGTAATTTATATATATATTGATAACTTTATATTTATTTATATGTAATAACTTTATATTTGACTACCATTAATAAAAAACATTAAATAAATCATACACTCACATGTCAATATATTAGAATATATATATATTTTTTATACAATACCAATTATCACAAACATTAACAAAATACTCATTATCTTTCATGTGATTCTATATTTAAACATTTCTTTATTTACAGTGTGGATCTTCACAAACACAAATCTTTCGTTGTAAATGACAATTTTCATTTTATATTTCCCAAAATCTTCACAAACACAAAAGTTTTTTACAATTTCTCTTTTGATACGTGTACAAGGTACGTGACATGGTTGGCCTCTAATGATTTTTCATCACTCAAACCGATTCAGAATATGATACAAGTTGGTTTTCATTACTGTTGACTTTCTTTTACATGATGTGGATGGAAACATATTTGTGATGATTTTACTTGATCAACACATAAGTTCTTTTGTATAATTTTCTGCTTGTTTAATTTTCAAAAACTGAATTTCATACCTTATTGTATTTTTTGCTATAGAGGAAACATAAAAATGTGGTGTTGCTACCTTTATCAACGTCTCAACAATGCTCATTTATCAATATCTTTCATAACACACTAATACTTTATTGGAGTTGCTAACTGTGTTTCTTGTCCAACGCTTACATATCTTTCAGAAACTCATGAACTTGAAACATCTTGAAACCATAAAAAATATGGCAACACAATAAGCCATAACGCTCAAAACTTTTATAACTGCATGATACTATTAGATCATCTTTCCTAAACAAAACCTATTTAACCTCAAACATAACTAGAATGAGTTGTTATGTAAATATTAAGAATAAACATTTTGAACTTTGTTGTTGCAATTATTTTATTACGCAACCCATGATGTAAAAAACGCTAGTTTTAGATGTCTTAATATACTACCAAAATAATACAAAAATACAACTAATTAGGCTTAAATATAAAATACACCTCCAATAAACCATGACCATATGTCTCAACTCTTTAACTAATATCTCTCCATTAGTTGCCACATTAAAAGGCATTCACTTCTTAGAAGCAACACAAATTTCCTCTTGAACATCCGTAAGGCTTCGTTCCCAGAACACTCACAGTTAGTCAATCATCGTAAATAAAACGTAAAATATTCATTTACATTTACTAAAATACTGCAGCAGAAATAATATAACTAAAACCATTTCATATATTAATAATCGTTTTTGCAAAATAATACATCATTATTAAATTACAAAATATCACTTGTTGCATTACATTGCATAAACATTATCAAAATGCAAAATGGATGCCATCCAAAACGAGCCAAGAATTTGCCACATGCCATCCTCAGCAACTCTTACCTACCATCTGGAAAATACATTAAAAATCAACGTTGCTGAGTGAGTTCTACCTTTATGAAAACACTATATTACCTTCCATTCATTAAAAAATTCCTTCCTTTCGCACATAATCACACATCATACATACATCAAGGTAATATTTATTATCTTCCATCATCATTCATTTTCATGCATACCGCACGTTTCGCACTAATCGCACTTTCATTTTAATCCAGATCCTGTCATATGCCTAACCCCCCCTCTTGGGCACCAAGTCATAACATCTAGGGCTAAGAGAAAAGGATCACATATCGCACGTATGGAGTAGTCACATAGACTAACTCCCTCTGTGTGTGAACCCTTAAGGGTTAGCCAAGATCGCATGTTGTAAAACACACAGTTGAGCTAACAACTCTCAATGAGTTGTCAACCCCCTACATTTGCTTGCAAGACTTTTCATTCGTTCATTCATTATGTTCCACTTTTATTATCTTAAATCTTTCACTTTATTAAGATAATACTTTACGTTCATTAACATAATCACATCATGTAAAGCCACATAACAATACCTAATAAGGAACATAAGGGACATATCATACACATGCGTAACATAATCATACCACAAATCAAACCCAAGCATTCACCCACCCATACATACATACACATAAACATACGGGTACACACCCATAACTAATAAAACATCTAAACATGTATATCCAGCCCCAGAATCGGTTAAAATATGTAAAAGGGGTTCTAGAACTAACCTGGTCTTCATAAATAACTTCACCTAAAGTATGCTCACGATACACAGTCTGCATATGACTTAACATACAAATAGGTCATTTTCTATGTAGTTTCTCTGCTAGGGTTGCTAATAGTTTCGCTACTAGTTTCACATCTAGTTTGGCTACTAGTTTTGCGTGGCTAGTTTCGCGTGACATTTTTGCCCAACTTTCGTTGAATGCATGGTTGTGAAATTACTAGTGAAACTATAGTCTTTCTGGATGAAACCACAGTGTTGCAGGAAGAGCTGACAGTTTCTCTTGACGATCCAGCATGTTTTTTACCTAAAACTTCAAATTTTTCCATCCATGAACTTATATCTAAGTTTTTTACATAATTTCATGCATAGAAACGTGAGTTTTGTATTATTCTTTGCCACTTTCAAAACCCTAAAACCCTAGAATATGGGTATGATGACATTTAGATGATGATTCTTACTTGGATTCTTGGTCTTTTCTTGTTGTTTCATGCCCACAAATGCAAATCTTCAACCTTTCGATCACTCAAGCCTTAAATCTTCACTTTTTCTTCACTTTATCTCTCTACACTCTCTCTAGAAAGTTGGTTGTTTGAGTTGCATGTCACACCCCGACCGACGGCGGAATCATTGGGGCGGACGAATGGGAGACGATTGCTCATAGCACATGGAACTAATTAAGTTGGAATAATATTAAATGCCATTATTCATCAAACATTACAAGACAAATAAGTAATTACAAAACAATCATAATGCATCCAATAACATAAGACTTTCAATATAAACTAGGCCCAAGTCCTATATGAGCATGAAGAGAAATCCACAAGAAGTAAACCTGAAACATGATGAAAATAAAAGGTCAACTAAAAATAGTTGGTGAGTTTCTAAAGTTTTCATATATAATATAACAAGATTACAAGTAGCAATTCATGTCATAGGTTATAAGTTAGTAAGGTTATAGAACACATATCGTTACAACCAAACCTCGACTTGATTACAAGTATATAAGATTGGCTAAGTGTATTTGGTTCCCATGATGAACAAGCATACGTCATCAGGAGTCGGCAATACATCGACTTTAGCACCAAATAGGCTTGTTAGGCCCAAAGATCTAAGACGTCGCCAGGCTAGCAATAGTTAATGATTGTAAACAAACTATGTATCTCATATAATCACTTACAACACACAAATAACCATGACAAAAATATGAATTGAAAGTGCTTTACAAGTCTCAAACGTTTATAAATGTATGATGTATAAGTATCATGTTTCATCCCAAAATAGTGTAAAATAAAGTAAAAAGGGGGCAAGGAAACTCACATGAAAACTCACAAGATGTAAATAATATGATGATAAGAATGTAGACGAGGCTCTAACGATTTCTTTTACAAATTGCCTAAACGTATAGATTCCAAGATTAAGTTTGATAATAAGATTATCAATTAGACATGAACTAGGGTTTCAATTAAAATTTGGGGTTTAAATAGTTAAAATGAAATAATGGATCGTTTACATCTTGGTTTAGTAAAAATAATATAAATCAATTAAATCTAACAATGATTAAAATTGTCCCCACAACTTAAGTTATTGATTTAATAGATATTAAGTATAATATGTGAAAAGAAATAATTAATTTAATAACTAATTATTTAAAACTTGATAAAAGAATTAATGAAATACTTAATTAAAATGACGTTAAAATATTTAAGCTTTTAATTGAGTTAATGTAAAGGTCTTATAATACAAAATCTAAAAAAATAATAATAAAGTATAATAGCACGTTATATTGTTTTATAAGTGTCAAAAATTAAGTAATTATTTAAGAAGTAAATCTATAAACTAATTATGATATAAATAGATAAATATCTAATTATTTAAATAACTATTTAGATAATTATTTATTTAACATATAGATTTATATTGTTTTAGAATAATCCACATTTGAATAATAATAGGTTTACAATATTTAAATTATATAAAATAATTAGTAAAGTTTCTATAATCTTTATTATCTTTTATAGAGTAATTAATTTGAAAATCATAAGTTTTTAAAACCTATAAACAATTATAAAAATTTCTGAAATGTTTTAATTTATAATTAATTTTTACTTTGATTTAATACACAATAGTATAATTTATAGAGTTTAAAATATATAAAATGTAGCCTACAAAAATAAATGTCGGAGGCTGGGTTTGAACCCAAGACCTCCGGTTTAATGTGTGGAGTAGTAACCATTGGGCTAAGGCCCCGAATCTATTTGGATTCAGAAAATAATTTATAAAGACAATACTAAAGAAAACCCCAATTTCTAAAGAACCCTAGAATTGAATTGTTCCAAATTGAATCCTAATCCGTTGTTGTCAATGCCGATTATCATGGGGCTTTTGATCCCCATGTAAAACCGAATGTCTAAGCACATTCAATTACCTGATTGGATTTGAGATGATGCTTGGAATGCACAAAGCACACGCCGCGACCATGTACGGCTCGATCAATGCCCAAAAGATGATATTAATCAAATTGATCACACAGAAATCTTCCAATAGCCCTCTATCAATTGTTGGTTAGCAACCTTGAAATGAGGTCTTCGAATAGGTTGTAGGTCGCGGGTGAAGAGAGGATCGAAGGAGGTGTTTGTGTTTAATTCAGGTTGAATCGCGAGTTGTGAACGTTTTTAGGGACATCTAGATGATTGTTTAGATGAGTTTAATTAGGTTATTATTAGGATTTAAGGGTCGATCGGTTATGGAATTAAAGGTTTCAGATTATTCAACCGTTTGGTGTTTGTAACCGGTGATTAAACACAGTTAAATGGTACGTTTAAGTTCGATACAGATTCACAAAATGATTTGGAGCGGTTTGGGGTTGGTATTCGAACTATTTGAGCTATTTTGGGCCTCGCCGGAGCTTGGCCGGAGTTGGCCGGAAAAACGTGAAGGGAAGGTGGGGCGGTTTGGGGTCAAACAAAATTACACTTTGGTCCCTGGTGTTTTAAAATCTTATCATTTTATGTAAGAAGTTTGTTAAATAAGTTTCAAAAATGACAATTAAGCCCCTTAACTATTAAAACCCACATTTAATTATTTAATAACAAATAATTTATATAACTTATACAATTAATAATTTTAAATCAATCTTTTAAGTAACATCTTGTAATTAGTTAGATGTTTTAATGGTTAACACTTGAAATTTATAAAATAGTAATTTTTTTATGAAGTATAATTATTATTATTATAAATTGATGTAACGATAAACTATTTGAAATTTTTAGTAGCTCAACTCACAATAATGATTATATAAAATATTTGTGGTGTTTGATCATCTAAATAATAACATACTTAAAATAATGGATTTTACAATTTTGAGAAAGTTTCAAAATAATTTCGGGTTTATAATTGGAAAAATAGCGGATGTTACATTGCAAATGAGGATGAATATGGTTGAGTTGTGTTTATATACCCGGTGTTCACGGGACCTTAAACTCGTCAAACATATAATCCGTAAGTTAATTTGCTCCATAATCCATTTCTCTCTTATTTATATTAAATAACCCCAACTAAGCCCATTATTATTAATTGGCTCGTTTCAAATTTTTAGGGCATTACAAGTCCACCCCGCTTATTTAGGTTTCGTCCTCGAAACCTGTTAGTCATTGAATAATTGAGGGTAATGTTGCCTCATCTCCTCCTCAGCTTCCCAAGTGGACTCTGACCCCTTTTTGTGCTTCCTGTATACTCGCAAAAGTGAAACCGCTTTATTGCTTAGCACATGCTACCTAATGCACATGCTCTTTTTCATCATCTTTGTCACTAGAGACAACCGTCTCAGTCTTCGGTTGCTCCCTTTCTCCTGAGGATCTATTCCTTTGTTGGACCAAAAGAACCAATGAGCCTGATCAGAAAAAACTCTAAGTCCCATAGACATCACAACAACTGCTGAAGACTTGATCAGCTGAAGATTAAAGTACTGAAGACTTCAACAGCTGAAGACTAAAGCACTAAAGATCAATAGCTGAAGACTAAAGTACTAAAGGCTTCAACAGCTGAAGACCAAAGTCTAAAGATCAACAGCTGAAGACTAAAGTACTGAAGATCAACAGCTGAAGTACAAAGACTGAAGACATCAGCTGATGACAACCGCTGAAGTTCAAGTACAAGTACTGAAGCCTTCAGAGTTTGCTAAAACAGCTGAAGAAGCATTCGTTAGTTGTTGTGATGGTTTCCTTTCAGTAGTTTTCCTTTATGTTTCAGTATTTGTAAAACGACTGAAGAGCATGTTCTTCAGTCGTTGTAGTTTCAGTAGTTTCTTTTCAGTAGTTGTAGTGATAGTTAACACTTAGTATTTTTGTAAGAAGATGTCAGATGTTTTGACATCTTCAGTAGTTGTGTTAACTTTCAGTAGTCTGAATAATTCTGTTAGATGTCACTGTCAAATGACATCAGCAGACGTCACATCTCCTATATAAGGAATGTTCCACCACGACATATCTTATATAAGGGATGATTGACCTGATTGTATGTGTCACATTTTGCCACCACGAAAGCGCGTATTGAATGAAATATTTGATTTGCAGAATTATTTCTATAATCGTTTGCTCTTACTTTGAATATCAACTGTAGATCATCTGGATCTAACTCCAAAGTTGGTTTTGACAAGACTAAGTTGAGGTGTCATAAATGCCAAAGGCTTGGACACTTTGCTAGAGAGTGTAGATCATCTGGATCTAACTCCTCTGCACCCTTTGTGACTTTTCCAAGCACTAGTCCACAAAACAGGGGGCAACATCCTGCTAGTTCTGGTCATCATTCACAACCTGTTTCGCTTGCATATTTTGTCCCTCAGGGTCGAATGTCATATACGTATCTCTGCTATTACATGCCTCAGCCAAATCCAGTTCAAGTTCCTACTGCACAACAACCACAAGCATTACCTGAGCCTCTACCATCTCAATCACAACCTCATCACAACTTTTTCACCCCTGGTAATGTTGACTGGAGCAGTTTACCAGACGATCTCTCTGGTACTGAGCAATTATTTGCTGGTGATGGTCAACATGGTGGTGAACATCCTTTTGGGAATCTAGCTCTCATGCCCTGGAATCTACTAAGAGTTCATGCTCCAATGCATCTTCCTCACAGGTAACCCAGGTATCCTCTGAGGCTAAGGCCAAGCTTTGTTCTGAATCTTGCATAGATGCATTTTTCTCTATTAGAGAAGCACATGTAGCTGTAATTAATCAAAATCTAGAGCTTGAGCAAACTATTTCCAAAAGAAAAGCTGAATATGAGTCTGTCCTTAAGGACAAAGATGATGAGATTTATAAGCTTAAATGCCAATTAAATGATGAAAAGGCTAAGCTAGTGGTCATTCTTGAGAACCATAAGGAACTCAAAGAAAAACTTGCAGTTACCCAAGTTGAGTGTGATCGCTGGGTGTCATCCTGCAAGGGATTTGAAATGCTGCTCAGTAAGCAATCTGCTTCGAATGTGAAGTTTGGAATTGGTTACAACCATATTTCACCTCCAACAGATTTTACTCCAAAACCAATAGTAAAATCTGAAGGTGAAAGCAATCTCCAAACCACATCATCATGTGCATCATCCTCAAGTGATCTCCCAAAATCACGAGATGAAATAAGGGTTGATACCTCAGCAAGTCAATTGGCTGATGGGTTAACTACTGATAAGCACATGAAGCTGAGTATTTCAGATGTATCCCTCAAAGTAACTTAAGTACTGAAGGCAAGCAAGTTACAACAACTGAAAAGCATTTCAAATCAGCTGAAATAAATGGATTAACAACTGCTGACAATGAACAGCTGAAGAACAACTCTTAGTTGTTATAGATTCTTCAGTACTAAACAAAAGTACTGAAAGGAGGAAAGTATTGAAGAGCACACCTTCAGTAGTTTCCACATCAGCAGTTGATCAATCCAAGATGAAGAATAAGCTATGTGAAATATATGGTAAATTCAATCATCTTTCTGATGAATGTTGGTACAGAAAAGGTTCCAAACTCAACAGAGATAAGCTCATTAAAATCCAGATGGATGAAATGAAAACTGAGTTTGAGACCAAGTTTGTACCGCAATCATTCCATTGTGATAAACCCAAGCCTTCAACCAAATCCAAAAAGAAGGATAAGGTTCATCACAAAACAGTTGATGGTGCTCCTCATGATAATCATCAGACTAAGTCTGTAATTTTAAGGAGGAAATGGTGGATCACAGGAACTCATCAACACAAGTACTGATATGTCACAAGAGCTGAAAGCTTTGGCTACAAATCAGACACAACTTGTTATGATGGTCAGCATTTGTTGGGGAGAGTTAACCAACTAGATGCACCTGTGATCAAATCACTGAAAAGGCATTCCAAGCCAAATCCAAAGAATCCATTTCAGCACCATCTCCTTCTTCATCAGCTGTTAATCATAAAACAAGTTATGGTTGCATCTGTTGATGAAAACAGACCCAAAACCAAAAGGTTGGGTCTCAAAATCTAACTAGTTTTCTTTTATGCAGGGTTCTTCAACATGCCAAAGGAGCATCTGATATGTGGACAGTGGAGGATCTATGCATATGACTGGGAGCAGTTCTCTTCTTAATGACTACTTTCAAGGAAAGAAGGGATTTGTTTCATTTGGAATGATGCCAGAGGTTACATCATTGGGAAAGGATATGTGTCTAATGGACAAATCCGGTTTGATGATGTCAACCATGTGGAGAATCTCAAGTATAATCTGCTGAGTGTCAGTCATGTGTGATAAAGGGCATGCTGCATTTTTCACAAGCCAGAACTGCAGGATTTGTCTTCCCAAGTTCTGAAGCTGATTGACAAGATAATGGATGAACATACTCTCCTGAATGCCAACAGGATTGAAGAGTGTATGCCTTGGATTTGTCAAAGAAGATTGATTTGAAGGGTCATCCATGCCTGTTCTCCAAGCCTCTCTTCAGGAATCTAAACTATGGCATAGAAGGCTGGGTCATGTCAATTTCAGAAACATGAATCAGCTAATCCACAATCGTTTAGTGAGAGGTTTATCAATAAAGGAGTTCCATTGTGATGAAGCTTGCACTGCTTGTTTGAAAGGAAAACAACACAAGTCTCATTCCCTCCCATTGAAGAACCTAAGTCCACTGCCTGCTTGTAGTTACTGCACATGGATCTATTTGGTCCTGTGAGAGTGATGAGCATGGCAAAGAAGAAATACTGTCTGGTAATTGTGGATGATTACTCCAGATTCGTATGGACTTTCTTTCTACATTCAAAGGATGAGGTTGCTCAGAAGATTATAAACTTTGTGTTGTATGTTGAGAAGCAGTATCCCTATCAGTCAAGTGTATAAGGAGTGATAATGGTACTGAATTCAGAAACCATACACTTGATGATTTTATCTTTCAAAAGGAATCAAAAGGCAGTTTAGCATCCCAAGGACTCCAGAACAAAATGGAGTAGTGGAGAGAAAAAACAGGACTTTAATTGAAGCTGCAAGGTCCATGTTGGCTGACTCTGGTTTGCCTTTGACCTTTTGGGCTGAAGCTGTCAATACAGCTTGCTATGTGCAGAATAGAGTGTTAGTAAATCAGAGGTTGATGAAGACTCCATATGAAGCTCTACATCATTTGGCTCCTTTGATCTTATTCTTCAGAGCCTTTGGATGTCCTTGTTTCATTCTCAATACAAAGGGTCAACTCCACAAATTTGATCCTAAGGTGGATGCAGGGTATTCTATAGGTTATTCATCCACTTGCAAGGCTTACAGAGTCTTTAACTGCAGAACAAAGATAGTTGAAGAAACCTTGCATGTGAAATTCAATGAATCCCCTAAGGATAAAATTCCACAAAACCCTGTGGAGTTGTTTGATCTGGACATACTCCAATATGCTCCTTATCAAACTCCAGCTGTTGCAGATCATGTGGATAAATCATATTCTGCAGCAAGTCTTCCACCTGGTGGTACTGAAGATGATGATGATATCAGTACTCACCTTTTCAAGTTCAGTGACTAACTGCCTGAGTCTGCTAAACCTGATGTTCCTGTACCTTCAGCAACTCCATCCACAACAAATGCTGATGAGATTTCTGATTCCTCTACATCGTTTGATTTGCCATCTAATACTTGGTTTCAAGAATCTGAATCAACATCTGTTGATGCTGAACCAGCTACAAACACTTGCACTGATCTTATTATGCACCAAGAGCTGAAGAATCACCCCATGTCTCAAATCATTGGTGGTATCAATACTGGCGTCTCAACCAGAAGTCAATTGTCTAACTGTGCTTCTATGCTCTCTCTCATCGTCAGCAAGAGCCAAAGAACTATCATGTTGCTTTGAGAGACAATGGATGGGTGAAAGCCATGCACTTGAGCTACTTCATTCAAGAAACAGCAAGTGTGGGAACTGGTTCCTCTACCCCCAGGTAAGTGTGCAATAGGCACTAAATGGGTGTTTAGGAACAAAACAGATGAAAATGGGCTTATTGTTAAGAACAAGGCCAGACTGGTTGTTCAGGGGTTTTCACAAGAAAAGGTATTGATTATGATGAGACCTTTGCCCCTGTAGCCAGACTGGAGGCAATTAGATTGTTCTTAGCCTATGCTGCATTCCACAATCTTAAAGTTTTTCAAATGGATGTTAAAAGTGCATTTTTATATGGTAAAATAAAAGAAGAGGTTTATGTGTGTCAACCACCAGGTTTTGAGGATAATAAACATCCAGATTGGGTATACAAGCTTGATAAGGCTCTTTATGGGTTGAAACAAGCTCCTAGAGCCTGGTATGAGACATTATCAAATTTTCTTCTTCAAAATAATTTCACTAGAGGCTCCATAGATAAAACTTTATTCATTAAGAAGGTGGATCAGCATAAGCTACTTGTTCAAATTTATGTTGATGATATTATTTTTGCATCCTCTGATTCCCAGTTGTGTGATGACTTTACCAATTTAATGCATAAGAAGTTTGAAATGAGTGCAATGGGAGAATTACAGTTCTTTCTAGGATTGCAAATCAAACAAAAGGCTAGGACTTTCATTCATCAGTCTAAATATACAAAAGATCTTTTGAATAAATTTGATTTACAAAATTGTAAGCCTTGTTCTACTTCCATGTGCAACACCACACAACTGGATGCAGATCAGAAAGGTAAAGCTGTTGATGAAACACTTTACAGATGTATGATTGGGTCCTTGATGTACTTAACAGCTTCTAGACCAGATATCATGTTTGCAACAGTGTTTGTGCTAGATTTCAGGCTGCTCCTAAAGAGTCTCACTTGATTGCAGTCAAAAGGATCTTTAGATATCTGCAAGGTACACAATCTCTAGGTTTATGGTATTCCACTGGACACTCTTGCAAATTGGTTGCTTTTTCTGATAAGGACTATGCAGGGTGTAAGTTAACCAGAAAGTTAACTTCTGGTGGATGTCAATTCCTAGGCAACTGTTTGATTTCTTGGCAGAGTAAGAGAAACAACATCTGTTGTACATCCACTGCTGAAGCAGAGTACATTGCTGCTGCAAGCTGTACTTCTCAGGTACTCTGGCTTCAGAACCAACTTTTGGATTATGGCATTACAGAGACTAAGACTCCATTATTAATGGACAGTGCTTCAGCTCTTTGCATTGTCAAGAATCCTGTCCAACACTCTAGGACCAAACATATAGAGATCAGACATCATTTTATTAGAGACTCTTTTGAAAAAGGTCTGATTGATCCAAAGTTTGTGCCTAGTGCTGATGAGCTAGCAGACATTTTTACTAAGCCTTTGGATAGTTCGACTTTCCAAAACCTAGTGTTAAGACTTGGTATGCTGCAGCTATAATAAATGATAACTACTGATGATCTCAGAAATAAGTACTGATGATCATTGTAACCATATCACAAATAAGTATTGATTCTGTTACAAGAACTGATACAGTCACAACTACTGATGTAGTTATAACTACTGATATCAGTACAAACAGAAGTACTGATGTCCTATGAAACAACTGAAAAAAGCCAAAAAAACTGATGAGTAAGTGTTGAGGACAGTATGAAAACAGCTGAAAAGCTATGAATTGACGAAAACAACTGATGAGAATTCTCTCTCAGTTGTTTCTAAAACTGCTGTTTCATCTTAAACAACTGATGACAAAACCATGTCTCAGTAGTTCATAACTACTGATGACTAATACCACGTCGTCAGCTGTTTCAACAACTGATGACAAAACCATGTCTTCTGTAGTTTCACAACTACTGATGACTATACCACGTCGTCAGTTGTTTACAACAACTGATGACAAAACCATGTCTTCAGTAGTTTCATAACTACTGATGACTAACACCAAGTTATCAGTTGTTTCCAACATCTGAAGCTAAAACATGGTTTTCAGTAGTTTTATAACTACTGATGCCTAAACCAAGACTTCAGTTGTTTCAACCTCTAAAGTTAATACCACATCATCAGTCGTTTAAAACTACTGATGACTCACACCAAACCCTTCAGTTGCTTATAACCCGTACCCTATAAACACCTTATCTTACGGAGCTTCATCATCACAACCTTACGTTTAAAAAACCAGAACCTTCTCCCACATCAATGGCGAACATGAAGCTTAACACGACACAACTATGTTGCTTACCTTACCAAATCACCCTTCTGGACAAAGTTTGATAATGCCATTGATCTAATGATCAACTCTCCATACAAAACGGCTTTCCTTATAAATCCTACCATTCATGCCGAATCCCTACACCAGTTTTGGACGAACGTCACCCCTATCACTGGGGAGAATGACACCGACTCTCTCCATTCGTTCGTCAACAACCGTCAGGTGGTCATCACTCCAGCAATCCTTCTCCAAACCCTACAACTAGATGATGTCACTTTCCCGACTGGGTATTCAAAAGGCACCATTGATCTATCATTTGCCCAACATGGATACCAGGGTAACCTCAGCGCCTCTACCATCCTGAAGAAGCATTTCCATGATGCGGAACGACTAATTTTTCATATGGTGAATGTATGCTTAGCTCCTAAGACTTCTCTGGGATCAAATGTCGACGAGGTGGCAGCAGGTATTATTCTCTATCCTTGACAACAAAGCTTAAATTTTCTGAAATATATTTCTTGAACTCAAGGATATGGCCTCCAAGCCTATTGCTAACCGATGGATATTATATCCTCGGTTCATAATGGCCATTATAGTAAACCAGCTGAAAGCTAAGGGACTTGTTGGCCTTGGAGTCCCTGCCACGGCTGTATTTCATGAAGTATACTCCAGGCACAACTCAGACCAGTCACTCAAACTGGCTGCCAAACTGCGAAAACCCACGCAGCTGGAACCCACAACCACCACCTCCAAATCCAATGTCCCCACCAAACCCAAACACAAGAAAGCCAAAAAGGCTACTCAGGGAAATGAGTCCCCTGAGGATGCCCCTGCAACACAAACGTAGGTTATATCTACTGGTCATAACCCCCAGTAGATACACGTACTCACTCACCCTCAACCACTCAGGTTTCCTCTCAACAGGAGCCTGTAGCAACCACCTCTGGGGCACCTATACATCTGGAACCTTCCTCACTTAAGGAGGTTGCCATTGAAACGCACCACTCTCCCCGGGTGCATACTGCCTTCACACCCTCTCCCACTGCAACCGCCCCCCAAAGTCCTACCATAATAATTGCCAAGTGCTGACTCGTTGCATCCTCACCTCCTCCCCAGATACCAATCAAAACTGGGATGGCCCAAGCATTGAGGGGAGGACCAAAGTGCTTCTAACACCCCACAATCACAGGGGTTACCATATTCAATCTCCAAGTGTAGAAACGAAGATTCAAATTTCTGGTGAGGCTGCCACTTCTTCTGCTTCAGCAAATGATCAGGATGAATTTGGTACTATCCATAAGACCTCACCAAGGCAACTGCCGATGAAGGACACAGTCCTGAGGCAGGAAGTCCCCAGTACCATGACCAAGGGGCACATGCTACTACTGATCTACACTCAGAGCATGTTCATCCTGATTCTATCAGGAGGTCAGGTGATTCAGTAAACACTGATGATGACCTGGTTTCTTTTATGATGTTTTAGCCCAAAACACCATCCTCGAGGATGAGGTGAGCAGACTCAAAGAGCTGCTTGCCAAAATTTCTCAGGATCAACGACATCTACCCCTCAAAACCCACAGATGGCACCTTCCTCTAAAGGTCTCCCATACACCGAGCCACTCCAAAACACTCAGCCACCTGCCTCTTCTTCTAGCACTATTTCTCAGGGACAGAACCCCCCTGAGCAAATAGCTGTTATCTTTCAACATTCCTTACCTCTCATCACATCCACTATCACTGATATGGTGCTTAAAACCCTTGATGAGAGGCTTCCCTCAGTTATACAACCCTTGATAGAGGATGCTGTGAGCAAAAGGCTTTCTGACAATCAAACCCTTGCAACCAATGCAACCAAAAAGGGGGAGATTCAGTAGTGAAAGCAAAAAGAAAGAGGATTGCATATAGGAAAGAAACTGAGAAGGAGAAGATGAAGGAAACTGACATGAGAAAGTGACTAAAAGTACTAAAGACTTTCATGTCACATACAAGAAAAGGAAGAATGAAAAGGAGACTGACTTGGAGACAATGGTGAAGGAGGCTGATGCCGAACACAACCGATCAATGGATAACATCATTGATCAGTTGTTTAGGCAAGGTCACGACACTGAAAAAATTGACTCAGAAATCAGAAGACTGGAGATTGAAGAAATCCAAGCTAGATGGGCAAGTTATGATGTGTTGGAAAGGGAAAGGCTAGGAACATGATCAGGTTCATAGCAAAGTATCTTGGTAGATCATTTATTGAAATCAAGGCATGGTCCAGGGACAGCATCTTGGCAATAACCAAGGATTGGAATCAAGGATTGGTTATTGAAGCCTTACATGAAGCTGGTGCTGGGAGCAGGACTGAACTAGTCAAGCAATCTAAAGCCGAACTCACATCCAAAATGCTAGAACAGCCTGTCAAAATTCCCACACCAAAACCCACTAAAAAATCCCTTTACCCCAAAAACCACCACAACCACAACCCACCAAACCAATTCCCTTACCCTCAAAACCAATAGCTGATGATGTACTCCAGAAGAGGAAGAGAAGGGTACTGAGGCTAGGAGAGGAAGAAGAAGATAATGATGAAGATGAAGATAGGCTGCCAATCTTAGCTGTTATACAACTGCCTAAGGCCAAACGTCACTCTCCAACAATTACTCCTGAAACTCAAAGACAAATTGTGAAAGTGAAGCTAGAAGAAGAAGAGCTTCACAAACAACATGATGAGGAATTGTTGAGAAGAGTTGACAAAGCATATGCTGCCACATCTTCAATCATCAACATGAAGAAGCACGCTCTCAGGTTATACACTCTTAAACATACATTTCAATATCAAAAGGAGAGAGAGTGAGGATTTGGCCTGATCCTAGGGTGTCTCATAGGATTCAAAAGAAAAATTCCACAGAGATACATTGGCCAAGTGAAGAAGATTGTAGATGAAGTGATCTCACTGGTCTTTGTAGTATCACCCTGGGAAATCCTAGATGACTTCAAGAAAGCCTATAAAGCTAACCTGACCCCACAAAAGATGCTGGAGAATAAAATGGTGAAAAAGGGGTTAGTATATAAGAGGCTTGAGGAAGTTAGAAAGAATGAGCTACAGTTGTTCTTAGAGGGTAATCACCCAGATGATTTGCTTATAGAGTAATAACAACTGTGGAACTCAAAAATGGGAAACAGGTCAAATACCTATCTGAATATTATGGGCCAGAATCACTTTTTGAAGGAGGAGCTGAAGAGCTTACCATGGAGGAACAGATAACCTTCCCTGAGGCCTATAAGGGAGTCATACAGACTCATTGTTGGGAAGTAGATCTCATGGATGGGGTAACAGCTCTGTGTCCAGTTCCCCAAGACAGAGTTCCCATTCATCCTTTGCCAAACAGATCATTGAGACTTCTTCCCAGGCCTGTGCTTACATGGGTCACTTTTGAGCTGATCTAGAAGACAAAAAGACCAAATCTTTCTGCCATAATAAGTGGGACATCTTCAATAAGTTTAGAGGTTTTGGCTGCATTGGTTCAGGGGGAGTTTGTTGGACCAAAAGAACCAATGAGCCTGATCAGAAAAACCTCTAAGTCCCACAGACATCACAACAAATCTAAAGACTTGATCAGCTGAAGGAACTAAAGACTGAAGACTTCAACAGCTGAAGACTAAAGTACTGAAGATCAACAGCTGAAGACTAAAGTACTGAAGACTTCAACAGCTGAAGACCAAAGTCTGAAGATCAACAGCTGAAGACTAAAGTACTGAAGATCAACAGCTGAAGTACAAAGACTGAAGACATCAGCTGATAACAAGCTGAAGTTCAAGTACAAGTACTGAAGCTTCAGAGTTTGTTAAAACAGCTGAAGAAGCATTCGTCAGTTGTTGTGATGGTTTCCTTTTAGTAGTTTTTCTTTATGTTTCAGTATTTGTAAAACGACTGAAGAGCATGTTCTTCAGTCGTTGTAGTTTCAGTAGTTTCTTTTCAGTAGTTGTAGTGATAGTTAACACTTAGTATTTTTGTAAGAAGATGTCAGCTGTTTTGACATCTTTAGTAGTTGTGTTAACTTTCAGTAGTTGAATAATTCTGTTAGATGTCACTACCAAATGACATCAGCAGACGTCACATCTCCTATATAAAGAATGTTTCACCACGACATATCTTATATAAGGGATGATTGACCTGATTGTATGTGTGACATTTTGCCACCACGAAAGCGCGTATTGAATGAAATATTTGATTTGCAGAATTCTTTCTATAATCGTTTGCTCTTACTTTGAATATCAACTGTATTCTTGTGAATTTTCTAATTCATTGTTTGATTTCCGCTGCAATACTCTCTAATCAATCAAACGTAGATCACTGATCCTAACATCCTCTCCTTCCTCTATCCTTCCCTTACAACATGATCACTTTAGTCACCACAAACGGTAGGATCGTTAGCATGACCTGGTGAACCTCCTCAACCACGGCCTCCTTCACTAAGGCCCTCAAATTTGCACTCTCATCACCACCCTCTAGATGAGGGGTCTCAGGCTCTTCATGAGCCGTCTCACCAATCTTAGCCTTTCCCCTCGTGACCCGTGATCTCCACCTCAAGAAACCTTAGAAGATCTACCTGCAGCCATCCTCTAATATGCTATAGACCATCCAAACACAACACGGTCATTCAAGGTAATAGCTCAGTTTATATCAAGTATAGTAACTCCCTAATTACATTGGCCAGTTGTGATTAGCCACTTACTTTACTCTTCATACCCCAAACATTTCTTATTGTGACTATATCACTATCTAAATCTACTAAAAGCACATAAGACATATAACATGCGCACATAATATCGATTAATCATTAAAGAAAATACCTGATGGCACATAGCTACTCGGATTGGCATCCTTCCATTTTGTCCCATTCTCAGTTTAGGTTTTGAAAATAATTACCCAATTCTCTTAAACTTTGGCTCTGATACCAAATTGTAAGGCCCCATTCCCAGAACACTCACAATTGGTCAATAATCACACATAAAACAAAAAACATTCATTTACATTTAATAAAATACTACAATGGAAATAATTTAACTAAAACCGTTTCATATATTAATAATCGTTTTTGCAAAATAATACATCATTGTTAAATTACAAAATATCACTTGTTGCATTACATCGCAAAAATATTATCATAATGCAAAATGGATGCCATCTCAAACGAGCCAAGTAGCTGCCACATGCCATCCTAAGCAACTCTTACCTGCCAATTGGAAAATACAAGAAAAGTCAGCGTTGCTGAGTGAGTTCTAACTTTATAAAAACATTATATTACCTTCCATTCATTAAAACATTTTCTTCCTTTCGCACATGATGACACATCATATATACATCAAGGTAATATTTATTATCTTCTATCATCATTCATTTTCGTACATACCACACGTTTCGCACTCATCACACTTTCATTTTAATCCAGATCTCGTCATATGTCTAACGCCTCTTGGGCACCAAGCCATAACATCTAGGTTAAGCGACAAAGATCCTTTATCGCACGTATGGAGTAGTCACATAGATTAACTCCCTTTGTGTGTGAACCCTTAAGGGTTAGCCAAGATCGCACACTGTAAAACACATAGTTGACCTAACAACTCTCAGTGAGTTATGAACCCCCTTATATTTGCTTGCAAGACTTTTCATTTGTTCATTCATTATGTTCCACTTTCATTATCTAAAATCTTTTACTTCGTTAAGATAATACTTTACCTTCATTAACATAATCATACCACGTAAAGTCATGTAACAATACGTAATAAGGAACATAAGGGAACATATTATACATATGCATAACATAATCATACCACAAACAACCCAAGCATTCACCCACCCATAGACACATACATATAAACATACAGCTACACACCCATAACTAATAAAAAATATAAATATGTATATCCAGCCGCAAAATCGGTTAAAATATCTAAAAAGGGGTTCAAGAACTCACCTGGTCTCTGCAAATAACTTTACCTAATGTATGCTCATGATACACAGTCTGCATATGAGTTAACATACAAACGAGTCATTTCTACGCAGTTTCTCTGCTAGTTTCGTTGCTAGTTTTACGTGGCTAGTTTCACGTGGCATTTTTGCCCAACTTTTTTTGGAATGCATGACTGCGAACCAGTGAAACTATAGTTTCACCGGATGAGCCCACGTTTCACAGGAAGAACTGACAGTTTCTCTGAACGAACTCATAATTTCACTGGACGCATAAAAATGACAATCCAACCCGTTTTTGAGGCAAAACTTCAAATTTTTAAATCCATATTTTTAGTTTTTCATCCATGAACTTATATCGAAGCTTTTTACATGATTTCATGCTTACTTACTAACGTTAGTTTTGTATGATTTTTTGCCACTTTCTAAACCCCAAAACCCTAGAATCGGGTATGATCTAAAGAGACGTTTAGATGATGATTCTTACCTGAATTCTTGGTCTTTTCTTGTTTTTGATGCCCACAAACGTAGATCTTCAACCCTTCAATCAATCTAGCCTCAAATCTTCACTCTTTCTCCACTTTCTCTCTCTACACTCTCTTTATAGAAAGTTGGTGTTGGGAGTTGCAAATGAGGATGAATATGGCTGATTTGTGTTTATATACCCAGTGTTCACGGGACCTTAAACTCATCTAACACATAACTCGTAACTTAATTTGGTCCATAATCCATTCCTCTCTTATATATATTAAATAAACCCAACTAAGCCCATTATTATTAATTGGCTCGTTTCGAATTTTCAGGGCATTACAACATCATTAATATAGCCCCTGTAGAAAAATTTTGTGCTTGTTCCTGTAAAGGAAACTTTGACCATAGGTTTGGAAAGATGTATCGTGATTCATGATCGTTTTTTTGTGATTATGCCTTTATATTTCTATCATAGTGTCATAATGATTAGAAAAATTAACAAGAGTCAATTGTGAGTTTGCAACCCAACTATAAGAAGTGATTCTCATTTTCAGAATGTGATGTTGTTTGCATAACATTACATGCATCAGTGATTTGGCATCAGTGATTTGGCTTTATTTCCGGTTTACAAGCGGTATAACCAACACACACTAACGTTTATGACATCTGATAATCTTCGTTACCAAAACTTCGTTAGTTTTGTTAGGTTTTTCATGAGCACACATTAGTTTTCGTTGAAATTTTATGACATCCGGCAATCTTCATTACCAAAACTTCATTACCTTGAATCGTTAGTCCCATTGTTTGATGATGCTATAATGTTATTTGGATTGTACTGATGTTAGTTTACATGAAGTATGCATGAATTACATAGAGTTAGCGTCTCATTTGTATGTTACTATAAGAGGAAACTTTAATTCTTGAGAAATTGGAATTTGATGAATTGTTGGTGTTTATTATGCTTAGATGATTCCTATGAACGAGATTAGACATAAAATTGATGAATCAATGGTTGAAATTAATGAAAGATTGGTTGTTGGATGTTACTTTCTTCAAATGGAAACTTTATTGATATGATTGATTTGATCTTGTGGATTAGGCATGCACCATGTGTTAGCGTCTAATGTATTAGAATGTCTTAGTTGTTTCATTTGGATGCTATGTTGGTATGTTTAAGAAACCTAAGGTTCATGAAGTAAATTGTGCAATGTGATGAGTTAGGCTCGAAGATTATGGAATTGTGCTAAGACTATAGTACATGTTTGTTGTGTATGATTAATATGTTGGTTGGTATAAATCATGTTTGGGAACATGATGATGAACATCATACACGTGTGTGAATATGAGGCCCTTACTTAGTTGGATTGGTAGGCTTTATGATGTGAAGTAGTGAGTTTCTTCACATGGCATGTAGTGTGTGATTGAAACCCATGTGTGATTTATTAGTGGAATATATATTTCTAATTATGTTGAGTATGATGATGTGTTTAAGGTTCGCATGTGTTGTATGAGAAGCTAAGTTTCTATGATGATCTTGCTAGAACATAAGGTTCATAAGGTGATACACGTGAATGATATTTGCATGATAGTCATGGCTAGAGAATTATTAAACTTGATCAAACAAAATTTCACTTAACTTGTCACCAACGGGTAAAACAAGTCAACTAGGTCAAACATGTCAATGTTTTCCAAATCATTAAAATCAATGTGTTGATTGAGAGCTTAGGGTTTGTTAAGGCACTTTGGTTACACGTACTTATGTACTCACGTGTTCTAGGTAGCTTTTGATGGGTTGTCTTTCCATTCATCTTTAGCTTCACTTTTCTTGTTTGTTTGCGCACCAGGTGAGTTCAATGCCCTATTGTTATTCATTATCTTTTTGGGAGATAAAGCATACTCACATTTATAACATTTTATTATTATAGTTGTGTATAGTACATAGTGTGATATACCATTGAAAGTCCTTACATTTTCAGATTGTTAATTAAGGAATCTAGCAGGAAATGGTGGGTAGTACTAGTGGGTCTTACAAGATCCACCCGTATGATTGGAGGTCCAGCAGGTGCAATATTGTCCTAAACAACTAACATTCTCACGGCGTGATATGTCGTGCGGAAGGAAATTAACGAACATAGTCTGCTTAGATCACAAAATCACTATTGTTATTACTTTTGAAATTAGATTAGATATATATTTCAATGCATTTACTTATGTTTCACAATTGGTACTACTTAGATAAATTGCAAACTCTTAAACTCACAAACCATCGTGTTGACACTTTAGTATGGTTATCTTAGGTTGGTAATAACAGGTACCCTTAGGAGCACAAAATGGGTCAAGCATATGTTATTCAAACTTTCATTCTTTACGTTTGGGTTTATACATACATTTAAACTACAGTTTGGGCACCTGTTTTGCGCATTTACATTTTCGTACTTCTGGTTTGAAGTATTTACTAAATGCTTCTGTAATGCTTTAAAGTTTTGAACTCTAAGTTTATTTTTAAATGTTACATATAGAGTTGTTATGAGGAACTAATGACTTGAATCCTAGTTTGTTTACATGCCTCGCGGTAAAACCCCGTACATGGATTTTGAGGGCGTGACAACGTTGGACAATCATAGATTTTCATACCCAATCACTCACTTGTTAGGTGAGTTTCATGACCCCATTTTTACCTATTTTTCTTTTGAATGAGATCAGAAGCAAATTCTATTTTTGTGGGCACAATTACTTGTCAATGGTTCACATGTTATATAAGTGGCTTACTTACCGTATGAAGTCCCCTTTTATCAGACCATTAATTTCTTTCCTAAACTGAGGTAATCATAAATAGTATTGTTGGGTTTGACTAGCCCCACCTGATTAATTACCCTAACTTTGATAAAAGGTATAAACGGGTGCATTATTAGCATGTTCACGCATATGCTTACAGTAGGCATGAGTAGGGGCAATGTGTTACTGTTACAATCTAGATTTGGTTGTGGTGCTTAGCATTGTATGCATAATAATCAAGTCATAAAAAGGCTTGTGGTTTGTTGTATTTTTTACTATTACTTTAAACATGTAAACTCACCAACTTTATGTTGACTTGTTTCTAATGCATGTTTTCTTAGGTAATTGATAAATGCATCGAGTAAGCTTGCAAGGATCACATCACAATTAGGGTCATTCATGTTGTTTTAGACATTTATTTCTATATATGTCATATTTTGAAAACAATTTACTTTTTTACTACTGCTTCTTCAATCTAACTCTGAAAACAATTATGAATTTTAAGCTTATTTGCAACATATGTTTCATAAAATCATGTGGTGGTCAATTAGTGACTATGTTCTATAAGGCCCCATTCCCGGGACACTTACAGCTGGCCAATCAACGCACATAAAACATATAATTACATTAACTTGAAATAAACGTTGCAGCGGAAACATTAAAAACAACATTTTCATTAAAAATGCTTTTGCAAAATAATACAACATTCGTTACACAATTTCATTTGTTCGCATTACAATGCAAAAATATTAACAAAATAATGCCATCCAAAAGAGCCAAGTAGCCACCCCGTGCCATCCTTAGCAACTTTACCTGCCAACTGGAAAATACATAAAAAGTCAGTGTTGTTGAGTGAGTTCTAGTTTTAAAATAAAACACACTTTACTTTCATTTAAAACCATTCACCACTTTCTTTCAAATCATACTATGCTGTTTTATATGATCACACACCGTACGTATATACACATGGATAATTCATTATTATCTTCCTTTATTGTTCATCACATTATTTATGTAACTCTCTCTTTCTTCATCATATCTTTATCACTATCTGGATCAGTGTCATCAGCTATGCCCCAAACAAATAGGGTACTGGGCCGAAGATCATAATTGACTTCCACACTGCACATAGCCTGGCACCAGCACCGGGATAAGCGACAAGATCCCAACTATATACTACACCTCCAACATTATGCATAACTCAGGTACTGGGTAAAAGATCATAAATGACTTCCACATCACACATAGCATGGCACCAGCACTGAGGTGAGTAATCAGTATAAAGCCAACTATATACTACACCTCCAACATTATGCATAACTCGGGTACCGTGCCAAATATCATAAATGACTTCCATGTCGCACATAGCCTGGCACCGTCACTGAGGTGAGTAATCACTATAAACCCACTGTATACTACACCTCCAACATTATGCATAACTCGGGTATTGGGCGGAAGATCATAAATGACTTCCACATCGCACATATCCTAGCACCAGCACCGAGGTGAGTAATCACTATAAACCCAACTGTATACTACACCTCCAACATTATTCATAACTCGGGTACTGGGCCGAAGATCATAAATAACTTCCACATTGCACATAGCCTGGCACCAGCACCGAGGTGAGTAATCACTATAAACCATGTACAAAATCGTTGGTCAGTCACAAAGACTGGAACCCCTGTGTGTATCCTTAAGGGTTAGCTAAACCATACACAGTTGAGCTTACGGCATTTTATAGCCGTGCACCTCCGTACATTTTGCTTGCAAGCCACTCTCTCTATACTTCTCTTTCATTAATGCATGCACTCTATCATTATGTTCCTCTTTTCATTATCATCCACTTTACGTTACATAATACTTTATCATTTGTTTCACAACTATAACACGTAAAGCCACGGGAAAGATAAACATACATAACATGAACATTAACATAATCATGCAAATTATCATACATACCAGCATGCATACATAACATACATCATACATACCATCATGCATAAGCACCAATCATACATCATGAAATCATATCATACATCATCAAACCATGACCTTCATATCGTCATTGACTTCCAAAAAGTCAACTTACTATGCCCTCGGGAACATCCCAAGTCAAACCTACATCTGCACTTTCCCCCCGGAAATCAGAGAATAAACTAAGTCCTTTCGGGCGCATGAGCCTTATTTGGGTGTATGAGCACTATTAAGTCGCATGGCCTTCTAGGCACATGAGAACACTTAGGCGTATTAACACTTAAGCGTATGGGCTCTCAGTCGCATAGCCTTCAGTCGCATAACTTTCATGCGTATGAGCCTCAATTGCATGGCATTCATCCGAATTTCTTTTTGTTCATCCGCATTTCTTTTGTTCATCCACATTTCTTTTGTTCATCCGCATTTCTTTTGTTCAAACACATTAACTTGTGTTCATCCGCATTTCTTATCTTCATCCGCATTTCTTATATTCATCCGCATTTCTTTTACTCATCTGTATTTCCTTTGCTCATCCGCATTTCCTTTACTCATCCGTATTTCTTTTGTTCATCCGTATTTCCTTTACTCATCCACATTTCTTTTGTTCATCCGCATTTCTTTTGTTCATCCGCATTTCTTTTGTTCATCCGCATTAAGTTGTTCATCTGCATTTCTTTTGTTCATCCGTATTTCTTTTGTTCATCCGCATGAACTTATTCATCCGCATTAACTTGTTCATCCGCATTTCTTTAGTCGCATGGCCATCCAGGCGCATGGACTTTCAGGTGCATGAGCCCTATTTGGGCGCATGAGCAGCCTCATTCGCACTTAAACATCAGATTCAGTCCCAAACATGTGACACCCGTCACTTAAGGTCCGTTTAATGACATAATAAGCATAGAATTATTTTAATTATTCTTCCTCTTCTTCAAGAACTCCTGCTTTAAGGAATCATGTCTGCTTTATTTCCTTTGTGCCTGTACTTCCTCCGAGAACGTGTGCTAAGCATAAATTTTTTATAAATTTCGTCACCATTACCACCAAATATATCATTTTTAATTTCAACCATTATCATTAATAAAACCATTTTTAAACTATCAATTACCATTAAACACGCTTTTAACCTTAATATAATGAACATTTTAAGGTCGTAATCACCGAAACAAATTTTGGGGAACTCGAGGGTTAAGTGCAGGGACTAAACTTGTCATTTTGCAAACTTGGGCTGGGTATATAAACCCATATTCCAGCCCTTAATTTCATTTCATCTTCATCTTCTTCATCCTCTTCACTTTCTTCTTCACATCTCCTTCATTCTAGCACCAATCCAACCTGCGTGGTCTTGTTCTTGTCGTCTAAACTCCATCTACAGCCTAGTCTACTCTATTCTAACAGGTAGACGACCTTGGTTGCCCCTTTTCTTGCTTATTCACGGCTGTCCAAACTAGGGTTTCGGGTGTTTGGGTTCAACCCGAACACATGAGGTCGTGTGGGTGCATGTGAGGTCTTTCTGCTTGTGTTTCATGTTTGTGTATGTTTGTAGAGTGTTTCTGGAAGTCCTTGTTGTGTAAAACCCATGCTCGGAGCAGCCGAAGGCTGCTCTGCACTTCTACAGTCGCGAACCTGCAGTTCAGGCGACTAGGTCTGTCATGCGACTGAGCCGTGTGACTGGGTGAGTCGTGCGACTGAGTCATACGACTGTGTCATTCAGGCGACTGAGTTGTGCGACTGGGGACGTCATGCGATTGAGTCGTGCGATCGTATGTATGTGTGCGAATGAGTCATGCGAACGAATGAATGCGTGTGATTGAGTCAGGTGACCGACTGAATGTATGCGATTGTGCGTGTTTCGCACGACTGGAGTCCAATCTCACGAATGAAGGTTCAATCGCACGAAAGTAGCTAATTCGCACGATTGAGGGTTGATTCGTGCGCATGGAGGTTGGGTTGTGCGAATGTGTGTTGTGTGGTACGACTGAATGCCAGTCATGCGAATGAAGACTCAATCATACGAACGAAGCTGATCCGTACGATTGAAGGTTGATTCGTACGAATGAAGCGTTGAGACGAGCGTCTGGTCCTGTTGTGTGACTGATGATGTTGAGTGTGAATTTCCCTTGAACGCCTGATGATGATAAGTAACATCAGTAAAAGTGTCATTGCTTGACCACAAAGATTAAAGTCAACGCTATCAACATGCACATACTATTTCAATTGAAATCAACCTAACATTTTACAATTATCGACAATCCAATTGGAACTCCAAATACTTAACAAGTGCTATCTTTCATAACCATGAGATCATTTCACGAATGTCATAAGCAATGACGACTACTCGTAGTACTTGGATCTACATAAGATCTGATACGTGTGTCCGCTTGTGTGTGTGCTACCCACGACCGAACCGATACAACCCGAACCGACCAAACATTACTATACGTTTTATACATGTCATTAATGCTTAATAATAACTGTCAATAGGTGTTTGACTGTTCATTGCATTCAACTGTTAGAAATCTTGATCATTCATACTTGTCACTTAACATGTGAGTTTCGTGGCCCCTTTTACTTTATACTACTTTACAAACATGGGGGAAAAGTATGCTCGCCCGCTTTCTATGCTGTACAACATACATTCAATTTACATACTTAGAATCAATGTGCTAGTATTTTGTGGGTACTTATCTGATACATGCTTGAGTCTGCTTTGTGGTTCTTTCTTACAACCATTTAATTCCAGTGTGGGAACCGACGGTTAGGTATTGTAGTACTACTGGGTTGACACCCCCACCCTCGTGTTGGTATACTAGTTAGTACCATCAAAAGCCAGGAACGGCCTTGGGTGAATATATTCCAACAAGATTCTTTGTGTACGTCATTAGGTTTGGTTGTAAAGCTTTTGTCATGTGATTTTGCTTACTTATAACTGTATGCACGGTATTCTGCAACAACTTTATACAGCATCAATTACTTATTTACTTTAACCTGCGAGCTCACCAACAATTTTGTTGACCATTTGAGCATATCTTTTCAGGTGATCATGCTAGCTGAGGTTCTAGGTGTGCTGTCTTAGTGGAGACCCTAGGATGCATTTTCGGGCAAAACTTGTCATTTTGAAAACAATCGATGTATCTGTTTCAAACAACATTATACTTTGTAACTTGTTCTCGGGTTGTGGAATTGCATACAATGTTATCATCTATGTATCATGTTTATGCTTATGGCTATGTTTCGTGAATACTGACTAAACACGACACAAGTCCCCTTGTTGTCGGGTGTCGTCATGACACGCTTGTCATTATTATTTTATTGCATCTCTATCGCTCACCATGTGTTATGACGATTCCCGTCTCGTCGCATCCCCATGTTTCCGCTCTTAGCGGGGGTGTGACAGACTGGTATCAGATCCATTGGTTATACAGAATTAGGCAATACACTTGACCTAGACTATAACCTAGGAACCTTCATGTAGATTTGCATGCCAGGGTTGTGTGCATTTTGTATCTCATATGTGTTCCTCACTACTTGTTCAATTACCTATCTGTTTCGTGATCTTATCACCCCGTGAGAGGCCCTTGTGCTCCCTCTTTACGGGATGATTATATTGGATCTTCCATTTCCCTCTACGCACTGAGTTGCTTTATCAATCCGGGTATTGACCCAAAGAGATCTTCATAGATCCGCTATTGTGTTTGACCTTAGCACTGGGATTTACCCCGAGGAGGTTATGTCTGAGACCTCGAAAGAGGAGGAAATAGGCAACCTCTGCTAGACTAAACTTGATTTCATGCATGGATGGCCATTATTATGATGGACTACTGTTGGACATTACTTATACATGGTGTGAGAATTTCATGATTTGTAGCGATGTGTGACAACCATAAGTATGGTCTTAACCCGGAAAGTTAGACCTTAATGTGGCATGGATAATGTGCCCTGCAATGGTTAAAACTTATGCGTTTGCTATTCTTATGATTAGAACATGCCACCTCGAAGAGTTACCCGCAGCAACAGTGGCGGAAGTGAAGCCGAGAGGCAGAGCAGAGGTAGAGCACCGAGAACAAGTGATGGTCCTACCAATGTCACTCCAGGAACAGGAAACGCTGATATGGCAGCCTTATCGCTCAACAGCTGGCCGCACTGATCCGACTATCGTGGCCCAAATGAGCGATGCTCTTCAGAATTCTCACCCCCACGAGGACGGTGGCAATGATAATGAGGATAACGGGAACCCGACTGGGAACGAAAGCAATCAGGAGACCGGAAATGGTGCTACAGCTGGTAACGAAACTGGAATTGTGAATGTTAGACGGGGATGTTCATACAAGGAATTTGTGGCTTGTAAACCACGAGAGTTTGATGGCAAAGGTGGAGCCATAGCCCTGACCAGATGGCTTGAAAAGATGGAGGTCGTGATCGACATCAGCGAATGCCTCGATAGTCAAAGGATTAAGTACGCCACGTGCTCGCTACAGGGCAAGGCACTAACATGGTGGAACACTTAGATTCAAGCTAGGGGAAGAGAATCGGCGATGCAAATGTCGTGGGATGAGTTCAAAGCCCTAATCACCGAGGAGTACTGTCCTCTCAACGAGATGCAGAAACTTGAGCATGAGTTCTAGAATCATGCCATGGTGGGGGCTGGGCACGCAGCTTACACCGACTGTTTTCACAAGCTAGCAAGGTTGGTTCCGCATCTGGTCACCCCAGAATCAAAAAGGATAGAGAGGTATATTTGGGGACTTGCACCTCAAATTCGGGCAATGGTAACCGCTACTACTCCTCCTACTATCCAGAGCGCAATTCTGAAGGCTGGCACTCTAACTGATGAGATGGTGAGAACAGGGGTATTGGGAAGGGGAGCAGAGAAAAGGAAAGAAGTTGGGGAAACGAGTCGGTCGAGTGCCGGGAAATTCGAGAAAAGGGCCAAGACAACCAAAAATTTTGTGGCCGTGACCCAGGGCAGACGAGGTATGTGGGTCGCACCCCAGATGCGATAGGTGAAACTTTCATCATCCCCCAGCTATGCCATGTCGGGTGTGCGCTAACTGTAGACGCCCGGGGCATTTAGCAAGAGACTGTAGAACAACGCCGAATATGGTCGCTCTAGTCAACGCGGTTAACCCCGCCGGAATGTCAGGGGCTATTATGAGTGTGGAAGCCCTAATCACTACCAGAACATGTTCCCCAAACTGAATCGGGCATCGGGCCTACAAGGGAACAACCAGCATCAGACTATGGCTATAGCTGGAAATCAAGGCCCGACAACCAGGGGAACGCGGCTCGGGGACGCGCTTTTGTCATTGGAGCCAATGAAGCCCGTCAGGACCCAAATGTTGTCACGGGTACGCACTTACTCAATAATCACTTTGCATCTGTATTATTTGACACTGGAGCAAACAATAGCTTTATATCTTCTGAATTTGTGCAATTGCTCGATTTGAGTCCTAGTAGGCTAGAACTAGCTACTCTGTAGAAATGGCCAATGGTAGGGTTGTTCAGGCCGACGGGATTATTAGAAAGTGCTCGATAATATTAGAGAACCACACCTTCGATATAGACTTGATACCCTTTGAGCTAGGAAGTTTCGATGTGATTGTGGGAATGGATTGGTTGTCGAAAACCAGGCCGAGATTGTCTGTCGAGACAAGGTAGTGCGAATCCCTATGTCAGACGGGGGAGTACTCAGAATTCAGGAGAAAGACCGGGAGAAACTTAAAGCTTATTTCCTACATGAAAGCACGCCGGAGTTTACGAAAACAGTGCTACTCTTTTCTGGCTCATGTGGTGGGAAAGAAAGAAGAGGAACAGAAATTGGCAGATATCCCTGTAGTGCGGGATTACCCAGATGTATTTCCTGATGACTTGCCTGGTTTGCCTCCTCCACGACAGGTGGAATTTCATATTGAGTTGGTTCCTGGAGCTACACCGTAGCAAAGACACCGTATCGGTTGGCACCGTCTGAAATGCAAGAGTTATCTAGCCAGTTACAGGAACTACTGGAGAAGGGTTTTATTCGGCCGAGTCACTCGCCTTGGGGAGCACCGGTGTTATTTGTCAAGAAGAAGGATGGGTCGTTCCGTATGTGAATCGACTACCGTGAGTTGAACAAATTAACTGTGAAGAATCGGTATCCTCTCCCCAGGATCGACGACCTGTTTGATCAGTTACAATGAGCTTCGTATTTTTCCAAGATCGACCTTCGATCTGGATATCACCAACTAAGGGTTTTCGAGGAGGACGTATCGAAGACAGCGTTTAGAACTCGTTATGGGCACTATGAGTTCTTGGTCATGCCGTTCGGATTGACTAACGCACCGGCTGTGTTCATGGACCTGATGAATCAGGTGTGCAAACCTTACTTGGATAAGTTTGTGATCGTATTCATTGACGACATACTTATCTACTCTCGATCAAAGGAGGACCATGAAGAACACCTTCGGGCAATACTGGAACTGTTAAGAGAAGAGAAACTTTTCGCCAAGTTCTCGAAGTGTGAATTCTGGCTGCGAGAGGTGAACTTTTTGGGTCATGTGGTTAACAAAGACGGGATTCATGTAGATCCCGGCAAGATCGAAGCGGTAAAGAAATGGGATACACCCCAGACACCTTCGGAGATATGGCAGTTCTTAGGATTAGCCGGATACTATCGTCGTTTCATTGCGAATTTTCAAAGATCGCTCAACCATTGACATTATGACTCAGAAAGACAATAAGTTTGATTGGGGACAGCACAAGACAGGCGTTCCAAACGCTGAAAGATAAGCTGTGCAATGCACCGATATTGTCCCTCCCAGACGGAACTGATGATTTTGTAGTGTATTGTGATGCTTCGCATCAAGGGTTGGGATGTGTACTAATGCAGAAAGATAAGGTGATTGCCTACGCTTCACGACAACTTAAGGTGCACGAGAAGAACTACACAACTCATGACCTTGAGTTGGGCGCTGTAGTATTTGCACTCAAAATATGGAGGCATTACCTGTATGGAACCAAATGCATCATCTACACAGATCATAAAATCCTTCAACATATTCTGGATCAGAAGGAACTCAATATGCGACAGCGACGCTGGGTAGAGCTTCTTAGTGACTACGATTGTGAAATCCGGTATCATCCGGGAAAAGCTAATGTGGTGGCTGATGCTCTAAGCCGCAAAGAACGCGTAAAACCACTACGTGCTCGAGCTTTGGGATTGACCATTCAAACAAATTTGAAAACTCAGATCCAAATTGCACAAAGTGAGGCGTTGAAAGAGAAAACCTTGCGGGAGAAGAATTCGGAGGTTTGGATAAACAACTGATGTGCAAGGACGATGGTGTACAGTACTTCGTGGACCGCATATGGGTACCCAAGTGGGGAGGTGTACGTACCTTGGTCATGGATGAAGCACAGAAGACGCGATATTCTATTCTCCTAGCGCAGACAAGATGTACCACGATCTCAAAGATCTGTACTGGTGGCCAGGCCTGAAGAAAGACATTGCCACGTACGTCAGCAGATGCTTGACATGCTCGAAAGTTAAGGCTGAACATCAGAAACCATCAGGACTGTTACAGCAACCCGAGATTCCCGAATGGAAATGGGAGAACATTGCCATGGACTTCATTACCAAACTCCCTCGAGCGAGCAACGGGCATGATTCGATATGGGTCGTAGTGGATCGAATGACAAAATCAGCACACTTCTTGCCAATCCGAGAAGACTACAAAATGGACAAGTTGGCGAGATTATACATAAAAGAGGTCGTGACAAGACACGGAGTGCCGGTGTCAATCATCTCCGACCGTGATGGCCGATTCACTTCACGATTTTGGCAAACACTACAGAAAGCGATGGGCACTCGATTAGACATGAGTACCGCCTATCACCCTCAAACAGATGGCCAAAGTGAACGAACCATACAAACACTGGAAGACATGTTGAGAGCGTGTGTAATCGACTTTGGTGGTAGTTGGGATACTCATTGCCATTGATTGAGTTCTCATACAATAACAGCTACCACACCAGCATTGGGTGTGCTCCGTTCGAAGCGTTGTACGGAAGGAAGTGTAGATCACCCGTTTGTTGGGCCGAGATTGGTGAAAGTCAGTTAACGGCCCAGAGATCATTCAGGAAACAACCGACAAGATCTACCAAATCAAAGATAGACTGAAACCCGCTAGAGATCGCCAAAAGAGCTACGCCGACAATCGTCGAAAGCCTCTAGAATTCAACGTTGGGGATCGAGTGTTACTCAAAGTCTCTCCTTGGAAAGGAGTTGTTCGGTTTGGAAAGAAAGGGAAGTTAGCCCTAAGATACGTTGGACCATTCGTGATTACAGAAAGAATTGGTCCAGTGGCTTACCGATTAAGGTTACCACAAGAACTCAGCGGTGTGCATGATACTTTCCATGTGTCGAACCTCAAGAAGTGTTTGGCTGACGAATCACTTCACATACCCATTGAGGATATTAAAATCAATGAAAAGCTTCATTTTATTGAGGAACCCATTGAGGTCATGGATCGTAAGGTCAAACAGTTGAAGCGCAGTAGAATACCAATTGTTCGCGTAAGGTGGAATTCAAAACGAGGGCTAGAGTTTACATGGGAACGGGAAGATCAAATGAAACTCAAATACCCACACCTATTCGTGGATGACACTCTTGGACGTAACTCCCACTAAATTTCGGGACGAAATTCTCTCAACTGGGGGATACTGTGACACCCGTCACCTTAAGGTCCGTCGAACGACATAATTAAGCATAGAATTATTTTAATTATTCTTCTTCTTCTTCATGAACTCCTGCTTTAAGGAATCATGTCTGCTTTATTTCCTTTGTGCATGTACTTCCTCCGAGAACGTGTGCTAAGCATAAACTTTTTATAAATTTCGTCACCATTACCACCAAATATATCATTTTTAATTTCAACCATTATCATTAATAAAACCATTTTTAAACTATCAATTACCATTAAACACGCTTTTAACCTTAATATAACGAACATTTTAAGGTCGTAATCAACCGAAACAAATTTTGGGGAACTCGAGGGTTAAGTGCAGGGACTAAACTCGCCATTTTGCAAACTTGGGCTGGGTATATAAACCATATTCCAACCTTAATCTCATTTCATCTTCATCTTCTTCATCCTCTTCACTTTTGTAAGGATTCCTTAAGTCTGATGCAACCCAAAACACCCAAAGTGTCTCAGCAACATGCACTAAGTACTGAAGTGAAGAATGCTTCGGAAGTTTTACACAATACATTAGAAAAACATTCTAAGTGTAAAATCTTCCGAAGCCAAGACCAATATCTTCCGAAGCCAAACATGAAGTCTTCTGAAGCTTCAAGAGACAAAGTCTTCCGAAGCTTCACCCTATGAAGACAGATTTCTTCCAAAGACTTTTAGTACACATGCTTTATCTGATGTATTGTTCCATAAAGCACCTTTTCCGCTGCATCTCTGATAAGTCACCAACTTACAAGAGTTGGTGAAAAGGTCCATGCTTTTGGTAACTGTACATTGAGGTCTTGAGTCTGAAACTTTCCACTTTATGTACTTTATCCTTTTTGTAATGTATAAGGATGTGAGCTATGGCATGTCATAGTCACAAGGTCAAAAGGCAGATATGCCTTTTGATTCTACAATTGATTTTGTTAGTGTCTAGTCAATTGTATCCAGCTGGCTTTCATAGTATAGCCGGTTGTAGGTTGTAGTATAAGTATTTCAAGTTTCTTGTATCTTAAACATACTTTGTAACACCTGTAAAAGAACTTGAGAAAGCAATATACTGCATCCTTGAAAACATATTCTCCTGTTCTGTCTCTTGCTTTACTTGTGTTCTTTGTATCACTTTTGGTTAACCCAGTTACTGCTTGATTAGAGTTTAGATAATCTCCTCATTGTGTTGTTGTGTTGTAATTGTGTTCAAACCCTTAAACGATCCTGCAATTGGTATCAGAGCTTTCAGGCTCTTGATATAAGATCTAACCATCTTAAGATCCCTCACACACACAAAAACTAAACTCTTCAAATGGCTTCCATCTCAAAGACTGATATGGAGACTGGAACCATGAACAAATCCCCACTAATCACTCTTGATGATTTTGACACCTGGTGCATGAGGATGGAAGGCTTCATCAAGTCTCTTGACTCAAGAATGTGGGAATCTGTTGAAAATGGACCTTCATACCCAGCACCCCCTCTACTACTGGTGCTGGTATGATTCCTACAGATATGGCCAACTACTCAGATGAAGATAGAAAAAGAGTAGAGATTGACAGAAAGGCCATGACTACTCTTCAGACTGCTCTCCTAAACTCTGTATACAGAGGTTTTAAGAAGTGCAAAACAGCTAAACAGCTGTGGGATGCACTGAAGCTGATGTATGAAGGCTCCTCTGAAGCCAAGGAGAACAAGAAAGATCTTCTGAAGCAGCAGTTTGAAAATTTCACCTTTAAAGCAGGTGAAACCATGACCCAACAATACTTCAGGTATGTTGAGATTATGGATACCCTAGTGGATGGAGGAGTTCCTCTTGAGAACAGAGACATTGTAAGGAAGTTCATGTCCTCACTTCCTAGGCAATGGACACACTATTGTGTGGTGATCAAGAGGACTGAGAACCTTAAAACTCTTACTCTGACAGAGTTATATGGGATTCTCAGTGGATACCAGATGGAGATGAACATACAAGGTTCATCTGGCAACTCCAATAATCAAATGGGTTCAGCCCTTCATGTGGTTGAAAGGGACAACATAGAACCCCAACATCATCTCTTATGCTACCCTGACAACTCAAAAAAGGGTCCTTTCATCACCTTCCCGGAGACACCAGGGAAAACTTTACTCAAGGAAGTCCATTCCAAGAGACAAGTTCTTCTCAGGCCTTTGTGTCTACTGATGAAAGCTGTGGGAATTATCTTTCACTCTTGAAGACCTGGACTGCATTCATCCAGATGACCTAGAATACATGGAGATAGTTCAGCAGATGGCTCTCCTCACTCACAGAGCCAAGAAGTTCTACAAGAGAACAGAAAGAAGATTTCCAAGCAATGCTACCAGTGGAAAGTTTGGGCTGGATAAAAGCAAAGTTAAGTGTTACAACTGTAACCTTATGGGTCACTTTGCTAGGGAGTGTAAGGCACCTAAAGCAAATGGGAGCCAACACCACCAGACCAAACTACACTGACAAAGCTCCTCAGTCTGAGAAGCCTAAGCAACATGCTGCTGTTGCTGTTGAAGAAGGAGGCTTTGACTGGAGTTTTCAGGCGGAAGATGCTTCTCCAAACCATGCACTGATGGCTGACCATGATGAAGCCAAGGTATTGGAACATCTCTGTACTCCTGAATGCATTGCTAAAGTGAATAGATACAGGTCCTACAACTTAGAGATGAGATCCGATCTTGAGTCATTAAACATATTAAAATCTGATTTTAGAAAGTTTGAAAATGATTACAAGTTAAAAATAGAAGATTTGGAGAAAACCATTTCGGTACTAAAACATGAACATACAGATTTTAGAACTCAGATCCAAGATCTCATAACTAAATTGACTGAGTGCCAGGCTGAGCTTGTGATCAGCAAAGCCAAGGTAGAGAAAAGTGTTCTTGAAGAAGGGACCTTCAAAAACATGATATCCTCATCCGTGCATAACAAAGTGTGCTATCAAAATAGACAGGGACTAGGATCAAATGAGATAGCTCCTCCACACACAATCTTGTATGTAAGATATCCTAGGTGTGGAACTTGTGAAGATGAGCTTCCTCTCATAGATCCTATAAGTGAGGATGATGAAGAAGTGATAGTGAAGAATTCCTCTGAGAAGAGTGAAGAAGAGGATTCTTCCAAGGGCCACTATCCTTCTGAGGAGAAGAAATCATCTGTGATGACCAAGTCCAAAAGAAAGAACTTGATCAGGAAGAGCAAAAGGAAAGCAAAGAAGGCTCAAGAAATCAAGGCTACTTTTGATGCTAAGCAGAAACAAGTTTTTATCTCTGCAGGTTTCAAAGTAGTAAGGACTGAAGACATCAACCAAGACTCCTCATCTAAGAGTCCTGGTTCATGTTCAAATCATCTTAGTGCAAAGAAGAAGACTGAGCTGTTGTGTACCACTGCTGCACAGCCTGGACCATCAAACTCCAAGAACAGTTCACAGCCCAAAAGAACTGTCTCAGCATCTACCAAGATGAAGGTGGAGAAGGGATGTGACCAAAGCCAGTCTTGCTCTTAAAAGGAGACTCTTTTGAAGAAGAAAATGTTATGTGTCATGTGTGAAAATACTTCTCACATTGCTAAGGATTGCCCATACAATCCTAGAAGTACCATCCACATGACCAATACAAAGACTTCAAAGAATCTCAAGAAGTCTCAAGCTTCGGAAGGAAGTCTGTTTCCTTCGGAAGCTCCAAATCAAAGAAGAAGGTAAATGGAAAATTACCTTCGGTAGTAAAATTGGTCTCGGAAGAAAGGAGTTCTTCCGAAGCACTGAAGTCTGCTGCAGTGACTGCATAATCTTTCGAAGGTTCAGTCATCAAAACCTGTGAAGTTCCAAAAGCTTCAAAGGTTTTGAAGGTCAAGTCCAAGAGTCCAAAGGTGGTGTGGAAGTCTAAGAAAGACCATCTGACTGAAATTTCTCCATCAACAATAGCTGAAGATCATCACAGTACAACCATAGGATCTATTACTGTTGCATTACCTTCTATTACACTTACTGAGCCCAAGACAAGTACGGCGTGGGTTTCCAAATGTAACTAATCATTTTCTTTGTGCAGGAATAGCTCAAGACAAACGGAAACGTCTGGATAATTGACAGTGGCTGTTCCAGGCACATGACAGGCAATAGGTCTCTACTCCATAATTTTGAGAGAATTGATGGAGGACCAGTTGCTTTTGGAAGAGATGAAGGTGGTTACATTTCTGGAAGGGGCAAGGTCACAAATGGTAAGCTCAACATTGAAAAGGTAAACTTTGTTAAGGAGCTTGGGTACAATCTTCTGAGTGTATCCTAATTTTGTGATCAAAGACATAACATGCTCTTTACTGAGCATGAGTGCATTATTCTCAAGCCTGGTGTGGTCATTCCTCATGAGCACATCCTGCTCAGAGCCCCTAGGAAAGGGAATATGTACAAAATGGATTTGCAAGAAACAAAACCAACAGGTCACATGTCCTAGGAATGCTAAAAACTAAAGTGTGGCATCCCATCACCATGTGCCCACCCTCACTACCTATATCAGATGAAATCAAATAAAAAAGGATCTATTCAACACCCTTTCTAAACCTCCTAAACTTCACAATTCCATCTAGCAACTCAAACCAAAATGAAGTTGTTATTGGATCTAAGATTGATGAGTGATGGTTCAAATCTGGCATACCCAACTAGATGTTTTGGATCTAAACTAATCGAACAAGAAAGGTGTTCTAGGATTTGTTTGGGTTGGCATGGCTAATGAAAAGTTTTAGATGTAAAGTAATTGACCTGAATGAATTCGTTTGAAGATAATCAAAGCAGATGAGGGTTCTAGGGCTTTGTTTGGGAAAAAGATAATGTTAGGTTGTTTTGGAACGACCAATGATGGTTAAGTGGCTCTAGTATGGCTGATGGTGGTTAGATGGTTATAGCCCAACGAAGGTGGCATATCTGGTGGGGTCCCAAATGGATGATAATGGATTTTGGCATCGTTCATAATATGTTTTGGATCTAAACCAATGATCCTTAACCAAATAATTGAGCTGAGTTACTCTAGATAATTAAAAGTAAACACATTTTAGGTTCAAGTTTCACTTGGAGCATAAATGATATGACCCAGACCCGTGATCCAGCCAAAGATCGGTTGAATGCACATTAAAGGAGTGAATTAGTGGGTAGTTTCATTAATGTTGATACATATGTCCCTAGTTTATGTGCTTAATGTAAAATTTTGTCATGGCTTACATATGTGTAATGAAACATTGTAATAATATATGATTTGTGTTTTGATGTTTACTTATATCAGATTCATATATAAACTTATTATATAGGTTTAAAGTTGTTATATGATGACCCATGCTCATGGATCATACTTATGGACCATACGCATGACTCATCATGCTAATGAACCAATCGCACGACCGAACCAAACGACTGAATCAGTCGTACGAGTGAGACATGAGATTGACTCAGTCGCATTACTGAACTTTCAGTCGTGCATATGAATTAGTTGCATGGGTCAGTCACACGACTGAACCATGCTAATGGTTCAGTCGCACGAATGAAGACTGCAAACCTATAAATACCACCTTATTGTGGAAAAACATAACAATGAGAGACTTTTGACACATACTCATAACCTTGCCGTCCAGAGCGTCTAGAAAGCCTATTCCAAGTTCATAGTTCGCATCTGATCTTTTTCTACTCGTTCTTAACGTTTCTTTAATCGTTAGATTGATCGGGATTGCGTTCTCACTGATTGGATCGCCAATAAAATAGGATTTCGCATATTTGATCTGGTTTCATGCATTATCAGTTAGTACTCCATAAATACACGGTCCCCTAATAAGTGGTATTAGAGCTTTGGCTCTTAATTTTGCGTGTGATTTGATTAGTTTCGGTGTAAAAATCACGTTTTTCATTCCAAGGAGTCACCTTTTGAGTATAACAGTGTTTTTAACGTCTCGGGTCTCAATGTTTACGTTTTTCGGCATACAGCAGATTAGGGTTCTTGAAAAATCGTGTTTTTGTGTCAAAGTGTCAAAAACCTTCGATATTACAAAAACAACAGCCTTCAGTCACACGATTGGCCCAATCGCACGACTAAACTCAATCACACACCCCATTCGCATGATTGAACTCAGTCGCTCACTCATTGGTACGACTGAACAACCCCATTCGCTTGTCTCCAATCGCACACTCCATGCGTACGACTGAATCCAATCGCACGATTGAATTCATTCGCACCACTCAATCGCACGACTGAGTCATCCGTGTTGGCCATCCACATTTTTCCAATCGCACGATTGACTCATCCGCATTTGTCCAATCTCACGATTGACTCATCCGCATTTGTCCATTCGCACAAGTGAGCCGGTCTTGTTCTAAATTTGAAAGTTTATAAAGATGGAAGATCAGTTCTCTGCTTTTACTACCAGAAGGGACTCTCGCATCCAGAACCTTCTGATCACGGAAAATGAAATTGGGAATCACAATAAACCACCAAAACTTATAATGTTAGATGATTACCCATAATAGAAATAGCGGTTTGAGACCTATCTAAATGGAGTTGATCCCAATCTTTGGAATCCATTGAGACAGGTTATAGTATGCCAGTCAGTGCTGATGGTGTTAAGCTAACTTTAAGAGGTATGACTGATAGTCAGAAAGCTAAGTACAATGCTGGAAAGAAGGTGGTTGACTCAGTCGATACCAAAAGATATCTTTCATCAGTTCTCTGAGAACAAACAGGCGAAAAAGTTGTGGGAAGCTTTGGAGAAAAGGTATGATGGGAATGCAACATTAAAGGCTTTAAAGAAAAAGGCTCTCAAAAAGGAGTTTGATAACTTCTCTTCAATAGGGAAAGAAAGCTTGGACGATATTATCGACATATTCTACCACCTGATGAGTGAGTTGCACACTAAAGGGGTAACAACATCTATGGAAGATAAAGTGTTAAGTTTTGCAGATGGTTTGCTGGAGAAATGGGACATGTTGTGTATAATCTGAGACAAAACAATATTCTTCAAAGTTAGACATAAATGATTTCATATTGAAGTTAAGAGAGGAGGAACTGAGAATGAAGTACAGGTCACAGAAAGGATCCTACGACTAGAATCCTTCACTCTATAACTCATTTCCCACTCCAACCAGTTCAGGAGCACCACTTCAAACTACCTTTGTGTCTAGCTCAACAGCTCCTTCCCAAACCACAGCTTCAGGACCAGAAACGTCAGGGTCATCCACTACCCAATATATAGTGCCTGAAGCCAATACTACAAAGTTGAAGACCAAGAATCTCAATAATATCACAATGGAAGTTTCAAAGGAGCACATGGATCTTCTAGCAGTTGTTATCTAATCCTATGATGGTCTAGTTGCAGGGAAGATTGGCAATTGCCATCTTGCAGATGAAGATTACGAGCAGGTGGACGAAAATGAACTAGAGAGAATGGATATCATGTGGGCTCTGGCGAGTGCTATCAGAAGGGCGAAAAAGTTTGTGAAAAAGACAGGACAGAATTTGGTATCCACAAAAGACACAACCTTTGGTTTCGACAAAACCATAGTTACCTGCTTTAATTGTGGTGAAAAGGGGCATTTCAAACGTGAATGTGTAAAGCCCAAGAAAACAGGTAATGACAATCTGTTCTCAACCTTCAACCATCAAGACAAAGACAGGAGTGGAACTACCTCATCAAGCAAAGAGACAAAGGCCTTGACTGCTCAAGGTGATGAAGGGCAGGATTGGACCTTCAGTTTTGTGTCTCCGGGTGAATCAAACATTGCCTGTCAAGGGATTGGATGATGGCTCTACGAGTGAAGTTGAAATCACAGTTGAACAATTAATGTCAGATAATGAAGAAACTGTGAATGTGGTAAATCACCTGATTGAAGAAGAACTGAGAACGACATGTTCAAAATGTCCAGCATCCGAAGAGTCTAACTCTGCATTAATGGCTGATTCAACTGATTCTTCATAGGTAAGTACGAAAGATCAACTTTTTGAAAATCATGCTTGTATTGAATGTAACAAATTTAGAGAAAGCATTAATTTGAAATTTGTTAGGTTATTAGATCACAATGATAGCTTAATAAATGTTTTACAACTATGCACATAAGCTAATCGTATTTTGAAACAAAATGAGTGCAGTTATAAAGAAAAAATAGAAATTTTAGGTAAACAACTAAGGGAAACCGAGGTTGTTGCTTCTAATCAAGCTAATGATATAAAGTTTTAATTAAATTATTTGGAAGAAACAAAGAAAGAAAAAGTAGTTTTAGAAGTCGAAGTAAATTCTTTAAAATAAAAACTGCACAGTTGGACTAGTTCTTCTCACATAGTTCAACACTTAGTGAAAGAACAAAATAATAGGGAAGGGTTGGGTTATAAAGTAGTTCCACCACCAATGAGATCATGTTAAATACAAAATGTATACCTGTAAACAACAACCCAATTAAGGATCATGTGGTGTCCACTCCTCTAGTTAGTGATCCTGATTCCACAGGTAAACCGGAGAAATCTATCACTAATAAAGGTAAGATGCCCTTTGAGAATTTAAATGATGCATTTAAAAGGGTTAATGTAAGGTCAGGTTCACCAAAGTCTATTTCAGAACCCAAACTGACTAAACCAGTAACCACACACGTGTTAGTCATCAAAGTCCAACCAAATGGCATATTAAAGATGTTCAAAACGTCAAAAAATTAATTTTGTTAATAAAGGTGATACATCTAAATCCAACCAGACACATGTCACACTTGTATCACACTTAACCCCACATAAACAGTTTCCTCAACATGTAGAAGGGAGATCATGTTATAGCTGTGGAAAGAGAGGACACATTTCTTCTAACTATCCTTATTATCAGACTCCCAGACAGAAATAGAACATTATGATACTAAACCAAGTTCTTTGAAAAGGAGTTCTATTACTCCACCAAAAAGAATTAATGAACCTAGAGTTCAAACTGTAATCCAGACGTCTGTTTATCACAAAATGGCCTACACAAAACTGGCTTATGGAAAGAAAAGTCAAGTCCATTGTCTGAAAATGAGAACAATAAGAAGAATGATATGCCCTCACCCGCAAAAGGACGGTGGGTTGAGTTTATGATGTGTGATTCCTTTGGGTCACCCAAGCCAGTTAAGGCTTGGGTCCCAAACCTAAACTGATCATTTCCTCTGAATGTGCAGGGTGTCCGTTACAGTGCTATCATAAATACCTAGATTATTGATAGTGTGGCGTCTAGGCACATGACCGGGAACGTGTCTCTCATTTTCAATGTCAAACAAATTAAAGGGGGACATGTATCATTTGCTGGAAATAAAGGAGGATATATCACCGCTCAAGGCGAAGTGGGAAACCAGAAAGTCAAGTTTGATAAGGTCAAATACGTTCAACAACTACATAATAACTTGCTTTTAGTCTCCCAGATCTGTGACAAAGGATTCAAAGTTGTTTTTACAACAAGAAATACTATGTATTGAAGAAGGACTACATTATCCCGGAGGACAAAATCTTAATGTCAGCTTCATGATATATGACCTATATGTCTTGGATCTATCAAAAGCCTCCTCAACCGACCATAAAGTTCAATGCTTCTTGTCAAAGGCAACAGAGAGGGACTGAATCTCCTTGCATAGGAGAATGGGACACATCAATCCACGGAAGATGAATCATCTGATCCAAAATGATTTAGTGAATGGAGTAAATGTCAAGAATTCTCAACTCCTGGATTTTTATGTAGCATGCAAGAAAGGTAAACAGACCAAGAAGTCACACAAGGCAAAGAAAGTAAATTCCATTGACCTGCCTCTCGAACTTCTACACATGGATCTGTTTGGGTATGTTAGCACCAAGAGCATCGTTGGTGATTTGTACTGTTATGTAGTCATTGATGATTACTCAAGATTCTCTTGGGTAATGTTTCTGAAATCCAAATCAGAGACATTTGAATCTTTCAAACAGCTAATAACTACATTGGAATCACTCTATAAGCAGAATGTGAGACAGATTCGATCAGACAACGGCACAGAGTTCAAGAACCAGTTGATGGAGGCATTCTGCAAAGAGAAAGGAATTGTACACCAGTTTACATAACACTCCACAAATGAATGGAGTTGCTGAACGAAAGAACAGAAGCTTGATAGAGACAGCAAGAACGATGCTAGCCGACTCAAAACTGCCCATCCAATTTTGGAACGAGGCAGTTGTCAATGCATGTTACACCCTTAATCGAGTCTTGGTGGTCAAACGTCATGGTAAAACGTGTTATGAGTTGCTCCAGCGACGTAAACCTAATCTAAAGTATCTCGAACCATTTGGCGCACCATGTACGCTGCTGAAGAAAACTCAGTCAGGGAAGCTCAGTGAGAAGGCTAAATAAGGGATCTTTCTAGGATACAATATATCGGACAAGAGAGTTTATAACAGCTCAACAGGTCAAGTAGAAGTGTGGTGCAACATTGACATTCAGAGATACACCACCCCCCTTGCTGGAAAAGAACCCTCATTCTCTTCGACTATGATGGATTCTTTAAGTCCTTCAACATCCCTTCCACCCTTCCTGATGATGAGTTATCAACCAGAATGATGTACGATGTCTTAAACACACCGTCAATAAACTTGTCAACATCAGTTCCACAAGGTGAATCTTCTAGTCATTTAGGGGGAGCACTTGATGTAAGCGACTCCTTCTCTGACGATGAAGAAGTGGAGACTGAACAGTGGACCAGGAGGAACAGGTTCCTGCTACTGAAAGTACACAAGCATCAGATGTTGATGCCTCTGACACTTTAGAACCTCACACTCCAACGGCTACAGATACTGAACCGAGAATTCAAAATCTGGATCAAGAAGTAGTTGTTCCCACCACTCCTGGATCTCGACTAAATGTATATCATCATCTGGACAACGTCATAGAGGATGTACAATCGGGAGTACAGACACGAAATCAGCTATACTCAGCTGATTATGCCTCAGTCATGGAAAAAGGATATCTTCACTACGGTGCTTATCGATGTTTTGTGTCTCAATTGAGCTAAAATACATAGTGAAGCATTAATTGATAAGGCATGGGTTAGTGACATGCAAGAAGAACTCCTACAATTCAAGAAGCTAGGAGTATGGACACTGGTGGATAGACCAAAAGGTGATAAGGTAATTGGCACTAAATGGGTCTTAAAGTGCAAGAAAGATGACCAAGGGGTCATAATCAGAAAGAAGGCTCGACTTGTGGTTCAAGGTTTTAGATAAGTCGAAGGCATTGACTACAATGAAGTGTTTGCACTGTGGCTAGAATGGAAGCAATCCGTATCTTCCTAGCCTATGCATCCTACATGAAGATTAAAGTTTATCAACTAGATGTCAAAAGTGCATTCCTTCATGATGAAATCCATGAGATAGTCTACGTCAGTCAACCAGAAGGATTTGAGGATCCTTATCATCGGGACAGAGTTTACAAACTAGACAAGGCTCTCTACGGGCTCCATCAAGCCCCTAGAGCCTGGTATGAGAAGCTCTCAACTTATCTTGTGAAACACGGTTTTTTGCAGAGGAGTGATTGATTGTACGTTATTCATCAAAGAAAAAGATGGTGATTTACTGCTGGTACAGATATATGTAGATGACATAATCTTTGGTTCCAAGAATGAAGAACTATGTAAAGAATTTGAATCTGTAATGAAAGCAGAGTTCGAGATGAGTGCAATGGGGGAGATGAAGTTCTTCCTAGGATTACAGGTGGATCAGACACCAAAAGGAATCTTCCTGCATCAGACTAAATATGTAGGGGACATCCTTAGTTGGTTTGACATGGAGAATGCTTTAGCTGTTGGAACTCCACTTGCCACGAACCACGATGTGGCACCCGACGAAAATGGTGATCTGGTTGATACTACCATGTATAGAGGAATGATCGGATCCCTTATGTATTTCACAGCGTCCCGTCCTGACATCATGTACGCCACGTGTTTTTGTTCTAGATATCAGGAAAAACCAAAAGTAAATCATCTCATTAGTGTGAAACGGATTTTTTGTTATCTAAAGGTTACTCCAACACTCGGGTTGTGGTATCCTCATGACGATGATTTTGAGCTTACAGTGTATAGTGACTCGGACTATGGTGGTTGCAAGATGAATTACAAGTCAACTTCTGCAGGTTGTCAATTCTTTGGTAGATGGTTAGTCACCTGTCAGTGTAAGAAGCAGACATCGGTTGCTCTGTCAACTTGTGAAGCGGAATACGTTGCTGCTGCAAGTTGCTGTTCGCAGATCATTTGGATTCAACAGCAAATGCGCGACTACAGTTTGCAATTCTCTAACACTCCTATCTTTGTTGATAATTCTGCTGCGATTGTTGTCACCAAAAATCCAGTCCAACATCCTAAAACTAAACACATCGGTATTAAATATCACTTTATACATGACTGTTTTGAAAAGCAATTAATCGATGTGGTTAAAATAAATATGGATTTTCAACGCTCCGACCTCTACACAAAAGCATTTGATAAACCGAGGTTTTTATATCTTTTAGAGGTTAATGGCGTGAAAAAGAAAAGTGATATGATTTTAGAGGAAGAAAGTGCATAGTCCAACATGTTTTTTATTTTATTTTATTTTATTTTCCTGTTTATTAAAAACCATAAACACAAAAATATTTTCGGTTTGTTGATACATGTATGTCCCTAGATCATGATATGAATGTAATAGATCTTGTTTGTCTGATTCTGATATAATGTTTGGAATGATTAATGAAATGATATTGGTTGTTTGTTATTTATAATGTTTAATATTTCATTAATGAGTCGATGTTGAATTGGTTAATTAGGTTTGTGGTTGTTTGAATTGTACACATAATGTTATGTTAATTAATACATTCAAACTTAACAAAATGAAGTTCTCATATGAATGGCCCATGCGAATGGACCATACACATGAATAACTTCATACCAATGACTCAGTCGCACGACTGAACCAGGAGACTGGATCAGTCGTATGATTGTAACATAAGATTGGCTCAGTCGCACGACTGAACACTCGGTCGTGCAGATGAATCAACCGCATGGTTCAATCGCACGACTGAACCATACTAATGGTTCAGTCGCACGAATGAACAGTTCTAACCTATAAATACAACCCAATTCGTGGAATAAAGAGAGCATTCATTCTATTTCGACTCCAGACGTACCCTAGCCGTCCAGAAGCCTCCAAGTTGATACTCCAAGTTCATAGAACGTTGTAGATCGATTCCTAATTGATTCTTAACGTTTGATTCAATACTTTATTGATTCTACATGCGTTCTCACTGATTGGATCGCCAATCAAATAGGATTCCGCACTATTTGATTGGTTTACACGTTAATCATTCGGTATTTCGTTCAAATACCAGGTCCGAACAAGTGGTATCAGAGCTATTGGCTCTTGATTACGTGTGATTCAATCAAGATTGATAAAAATTTTGTGTTTTTACACTAAAAACGCAATCTTTTGTGTCAAAAGCTGTCTTGGACGTTCCTTGCTCATCAAGTTTTGGTTTCTGCGGCCTTAGGCGATTAGGGTTTGCGAAATTTCGATTTTTATGGCTAAAACACGTTAACCTAGAAATTTTCACAAAACAGCAGCTTCAGTCGCACGACTGAGCCATTCGCACGACTGGACTTCATTCGCATACACCAGACGCACGATTGGACTGAGTCGCATCTCCATTCGTACGACTGAACCATCCGTTCGCAGTGTTCATACGCATCAGTTTCATTCGCATGACTGAACCAATCGCTTAGTTCAGCCGCATGATTGAACCAATCGCATAGTTCATTCGCACGGATAGCCCATTCACATCACCAATCGCACCAGTTTGATAGTTGTTTTTTGTACACTTAAAAGTTAATCGTGATGGAAGATCAGATGTCAGCGTTTACTGTCGGCAAGGACTCAAGGATCCAGAACCTACTGTTGCTTGAGAGTGAGGTGGGGAATCATAATAAGCCAAAAACTCTTAACGTTAGATGAGTTTCCCCACTGGAAACAACGTTTTGAGATCTACCTCAATGGAGTGGATCCAAATTTGTGGAAGCTATCGAGACTGGGTATAGTATGCCGGTGGGAGCAGATGGGGTAAAGCTTACTTTGGGAGGGATGACTGATACTCAGAAAGTTAAGTATAACGCAGAGAAGAGAGTTTATGCATTGATTACACAGTCTATTCCTAAAGATATTTTCCACCAGTACTCGAGAATAAGCAGGCCAAGAAATTGTGGGATGAGCTGGAAAAGAGATACGAAGGGAATGCTTCGCTGAAGGCAATTAAAGCTAAGGAACTGAAGAAAGAATTCGACAACTTCTCATCGATGGGAAACGAGAGTTTGGATGATGTTATTGATAGATTCTACCATCTGATGAGTGAATTGCATACACATGGTGTTGCTACTACCATGGAAGAAAAGGTGTCAAATTTCGCAGACGGATTGCCAGAAAAGTGGGCTTCATTTGTGTCAAATCTGAGACAGAATGAGATGCTGGCAAAGTTGGATATCAATGACTTCATTCTAAAGCTACGAGAAGAAGCACTTAGGATGAAGTACAGAGCTCAGAAGTCTTCGTACACTCAGAATCCAGCTTTGTACAATGCCACGCCTCAAGCTAAGACGTCTGGAGCACCTCTTCAGACTGCATTTGTGTCTAGCTCATTGGGTCCTTCACAAGCTTCTCCTTCAGGTTCAGAAACGTTAGGGTCTTCTTGTACCCATTACATTGGAACTGAAGCGAATGCTACTAGACTGAAGACCGAGAACCTCGGTAATGTGAATGTGGAAGTAGCTCGAGAGCACATGGATCTTTTGGCAGCAGTGGTTCATTCTTATGATGGACTTGTTGCTGGGAAGATTGGAAACTGCCATCTGGCAGATGAGAACTACGAGCAGGTGGATGAAATGGAGCTGGAGAGAATGGACATTATGTGGGCCTTGGCTAGTGCTGTCCGGAGGGCAAAGAAGTTTGTGAAAAAGACCGGACAGAACTTGGTTGCTACTAAGGATACCACATTTGGCTTTGACAAGAGTAAAGTGACCTGCTTTAACTATGAGAAAAGGGGCACTTCAAAAGAGAATGTGTGAAGCCAAAGAAGACTGGGAACGGGAACCCGTTCTCGTCCTTCACTCGTCAAGACAAGCAAGCTAGAGTTCTACTTCATCAAGCAAGGATCCAAAAGCCTTGACTGCTCATGATGATGAAGGACAGGACTGGAGCTTTCGGTTTGTCTCTCAGGGGAATCTAATATTGCCAGTGTAGAAGATTTAGATGATGATTCCGCGAGTGAGGGAAATATTGCAGTTGAGATAGCAATGTCAAATAGTGAATAGACAACTGCAACTGAGGTCAGCTACAAGCCTGAAGAAGGGATTTCAACAGCAAAGACAGAATCACCAGAACCAGAGACATCTGATGCTGCGTTGATGGCTAACTCTTCTGAACTCTCTCAGGTAAGTACCACTGACCAACTGTTAAAATCATGCTTGTTCTGATTGTGTACTTTTAGAGATAGCATAGATGAGAAATTTGTTAGGTTATTAGATCATAATGATAACTTAGTAAAGTATTTGCAACTGTGCACTGAGGCTAATAGAGTTTTAAAACAAAATGAGCATAGTTACAAAGAAAAGATAGACCTTTTGACTAAACAGCTTAGGGAAACTGAAGTAGTTGCATTTAACCAAGCTAATGACATTAGGTACTATCTAACTCCCTAGAAGACCTAAGAAGCAAAAGGCAGTTTTAGAAGTAGAAGTAAACTCATTAAAGCAAAAACTACACAGTTGGACAAGTTCATCACACATTGTCCAACACTTAGTGAAAGAAAGAAACAACGGGGAGGGTTTGGGTTATAAGTGGTTCCACCACCACCTAAGACTTGATGAACACTAAGAGTAGACCAATAAATAACAACCCCATCAAGGATCATGTGGTGTCTACTCCTCTTGTTAGTGATCCAGATTCCGCATGTTCATCAATTGAATCTGGAACAAAACAAAAGGAGGCCACTTCAAAGGCAAGGGTAAAATGCCTTGTGTTAATCTGAAAAAGAATTTGAAAAGGTTAATATAAAGTCCGGTCAAACAAAGTCAAATCTGAATCTAAAGGACTGCTAATGTTAATCTTTCACAAGCTTCATGTCAAAAACCAGTTAACCAAAAGGAAAAAGATGTTAAAAATGTTAAAACGGTTAATTTTGTTAAACAGGAGAAAACATCAAAAGAAACAGAGTCAAAACCCAAACTAAGTGATGTTACTAGGGTGTCACACACATCTCCACAAAGAAAGTTTAATCATAAAGTTGATAGCAGGTCGTGCTACAACTGTGGAGAGTGTGGACACATTGCTTCCTTTTGTCCTTACTATCAAACACCTAGGAAGAAGATTGAACTTCAGGATTCAAAACCTAGGTCTTCTAAGAGGAGTTCTTTAACTCCACCTAGAAGAACTAGTGAACCTAACGTTCAACCCATTAGCCAGTCGACTGTTTATCACAAACAGGCATTGCACAAATCTGGATTATGGAAAGAGAAGTCATCCTTTGTGTTTGATAATGATGACAAGAAGGAACCTGAGCTACCCTCACCCTCTAAGGGTCAATGGGTTGAATTCATGATGTGTGATGCCTCTGGGAAACCCAAGCCAGTAAAGGCTTGGGTTCCTAACCTAAACTAATGTTTTACATTGTATGTGCAGGGTGTTCGCTATAGTGTTGAAACCAACACGTGGATTGTAGACAGTGGAGCATCCAGGCACATGATAGGAAACAAGGCTCTTTTATCAAACGTAGAGCATTCATTCTATTTCGACTCCAGACGTACCCTAGCCGTCCAGAAGCCTCCAAGTTGATACTCCAAGTTCATAGAACGATGTAGATCGATTCCTAATCGATTCTTAACGTTTGATTCAATACTTTATTGATTCTACATGCGTTCTCACTGATTGGATCGCCAATCAAATAGGATTCCGCACTATTTGATTGGTTTACACGTTAATCATTTGGTATTTCATTCAAATACCAGGTCTGAACAAGTGGTATCAGAGCTGTGATATTCCCACATTGATTTGAACTTTCAAGAATTGCAGCCACAATGATTGTCAGTATATTTGTCCTCTTAAATCCATACACAGACTTTAAACACAAACTGGTGATAGTTTTAGGTTTAATTACTTCAACTAACATTTTTTGGATCCCACACTTATATAGTAATCACATTCCTCAGGAGCTTTTGAGCAGTCTACGGGTATTTTTACAAGAAGAGACTATTCTTAGAGCTTTCAAAGAGAAGCCATCCTCAGGTCAGTGCCATCGCACAACAGAGAGGCGGCAAACAACAATGAATTCTAGAATATCTAGGTTATGCTTATCCTCAGGTCAGTGCCATCGCACTGCAGAGAGGCACACACCCTATCTTCTTGTTAGAGCAGCTAAATTTTCTTTTGCACAAAATGCACCAACAACATATGTCATTAGCTTGATAGCATTTGTCTTTCATTTTTTCGTGTTTTGCCCTATTTATGGTCATCCGCACATATTTGTGGCGTTTACATGCTCATTACCCCTTATTGGAATATTGTTGATTGTGTTAACCAGTGATAAGATGGCAGCCCACAGTTAGTTGAACAACTTAGTTTGATCTTGAGATCACCAGTCAGATCTAATCATCTATTGTGTTGAATCTACCGACATGTCATTTGTGGTCTACCAACCTCTAGGTCTACTTTCTTTGTGTTACCTTAGTAGTTACCAGTTTTTCTATCATCTTCCCTTTTATATTGCTTAGACTACACAAACTTATACTTTGAATTTTGTATCTTTTCTAAATTAAAATTTTAAAGTCCCTTTTGATTTGTTCCTGTGTAATATCATTTTCCAAAAGGTTTGAATCGGTATCACAGATACGATCTACCTTATATCAGCTATCCACTCCTTCTCCCTTGTTTTTTTAATGTACTAGCTGACCTCCTCTCCCCCTAAAATTCTAAAATCATACTGGATTTGATTATTTTAGGATTTTAACAGACAGCTAAATAACATGAATTTAATTTAAACAGAACAAAATAATAAGGGAAAATAAAAAATATATAACTACAATGCATCGGACTACACATGATCATCATCAGGAATAACATCACTTTTCTTTTTAACGTCATTGACCTCTAACAGATATAGAAAATGTGGTTTATCAAAGGCTTGTGTATAGAGGTCAGCGCGTTGAAAGTCAGTATTAATTTATACCACATCGATTAAGTTCTTTTCAAAACAGTCTCTTATGAAATGGTATTTAATACCGATGTGTTTGGTCTTTGGATGTTGTACCGGATTTTTAGTTACTGCAATTGCAGCAGAGTTATCAACAAAGATAGGAGTAGAAGACAACTTTAAACCGTAATCCCGCATTTGCTGTTGAATCCAAATGATTTGTGAACAGCAACTTGCAGCAGCAACGTATTCGGCTTCACAGGTTGACAATGCAACCGAGGTCTGCTTCTTACACTGCCAGGTAACTAATCTCCTCCCAAAGAATTGACACCCTGCTGATGTAGACTTGTAGTTTGCTGGAAACAAGGGAGGCTATATCACAGCTCAGGGAGAAGTTGAAAATCAGAAAGTTAAGTTTGATAAGGTGAACTACGTTCAACAACTTCAAAACAACTTACTTTCTGTTTCCCAAATCTGTGATAAAGGTTTTAAAGTCATATTCGACAACAAGAAGTGTTACGTCCTAAAGAAAGACTACGTGATTCCGGAGGACCAAGTTCTGATGACAGCTTGAAGATATAAAGACCTTTATGTTTTGGATCTCTCAACAGCTTCTACAACGGATCATGAAGTTCAGTGCTTTCTATCAAAAGCCACTGAGAAGGACTCCATCTCCTGGCATAGGAGAATGGGACACATCAATCAACGGAAGATAAATCACTTGATCCAGAAGGATCTTGTGAGAGGAGTTAATGTCAAGAATTTCCAACTTCCTGATTTTTGTGTAGCTTGCAAGAAAGGCAAACAGACGAAGAAGTCTCATAAGGAAAAGAAAGTTCATTCAATAGAACTTCCTCTTGAACTTCTTCACATGGATCTGTTTGGTCTAGTCAGTACAAAGAGCATTGCAGGCGACTTGTATTGTTTTGTGGTTACTGATGACTACACAAGATTCTCTTGGTAATGTTTCTGAAGGCCAAATCAGAAACATTTGATTCATTCAAGGAGTTAGTAACCACACTGGAATCTCTCTACAAGCTGAAGGTGAGACAAGTACGCTCAGACAATAAGACTGAATTCAAGAATCAGTGGATGGAGGCTTACTACAAGGAAAAGGGAATTGTGCATCAATTCACTCTGCCTACACGCCTCAGATGAATGGTGTTGTTGAGAGAAAGAACAGAAGCTTGATAGAGAACGCACGGACAATGCTGGCAGACTCGAAACTGCCTATCCAATTCTGGAATGAGGCAGTGGCTAATGCGTGTTATACACTGAATTGAGTTCTGATAGTCAAGTGCCACGGAAAGACATGTTACGAGCTACTACAACAACGTAAACCGAATCCGGAGTATCTCGAACCATTTGGCGCGCCGTGTACACTTCTGAAGAAGACTCAAGAAGTAAAATTTAGCTAGAAGGCTGATGAAGGAATATTCCTAGGATAAAACATACCGAACAAGAGAGTTTACAAAAACTCAACGGGACTAGTAGAAGTGTGGTGTAATGTTGATGTTCAGAGATATACCACACCACCTACTGGCAAAGGACCCGTCTACTTTTTCGACTATGATGGATTCTTTAAGTCCTTCAACATCCCTATCTCTCCTTCTGATGATGAGTTAGCTACTCGAATGATGTATGATATCTTGAATACACCATCTCTTGATTCAACATCATCGAGTTCACATGGAGAATCATCTACTCAATCAGGGGAAGGAGTCGATGACAGTGACTCCTCCTCTGAAGATGAAGCTGAAGAAGATGACCAGAACAGTCAGGAGGAACAGGTTCAAGTTCCTGAAAGTCCACAAGCATCTAACGATGATGCACCTTGACTTCGGAACCTCAAACTCCTTCTACCTCAGATGCAGAACCAAATGTTCATAATCTTGGCTCTGAGGTAGCTATTCCTACTACTCCAGGATCACGTCTAAACGTCTATCATCCCTTAGACAATGTCATTGGGGATGTCAGATCAGGAGTACAAACCCGAAATCAGCTGTACTCAGCTGATTATGCCTCTGTTATGGAAAAGGGATACATTCATGATGGTGCTTATCGGTGTTTTGTCTCGCAGTTTGAGCCAAAATAATAGTGATGAGCACTAAACGATGAGGCATGGGTGAGTGCCATGCAAGAAGAACTTCTTCAGTTCAAGAAGTTAGGAGTATGGACTTGGTAGATAGACCTAAAGGTGCTAAGGTCATTGGCACCAAATGGGTCTTGAAATGCAAGAAGGATGACCAAGGGTCATTATCAGGAACAAGGCTCGACTGGTTGTTCAGGGATTTTGCCAAGTCGAGGGGATTGACAACAATGAAGTGTTTGCACCCATGGCAAGGATGGAAGCCATCCATATCTTCCTTGCCTATGCATCGTATATGAAGATTAAAGTCTACCAATTAGATGTGAAGAGTGCATTCCTTCATGGGGAAATTCAAGAGACAGTGTATGTCAGTCAACTCGAGGGATTTAAAGATCCTTATCATCAGGACAGAGTTTACAAACTCAACAAGGCCTTATACGGGCTTCATCAAGCTCCAAGGGCCTGGTATGAGAAACTCTCAACTCATCTTGTGAAACACAGCTTTCGCAGGGGAGTCATTGACTGCACACTGTTCATCAAAGAAAAAGATGGAGACCTACTGCTAGTACAAATCTATGTCGGTGACATAATCTTCGGTTCAAAGAACGAAGAATTATGCAAAGAGTTTGAAGCAGTTATGAAGAAAGAGTTTGAGATGAGTGCTATGGGGAGATGAAATTCTTTCTCGGGTTACAGGTGGATCAGACACCAAATGGGATCTTTCTACATCAGACCAAGTATGTAGGGACATTCTCAGTCGGTTTGACATGGAGAATGCTTTTGCTGCTAGGACTCCACTTGCTACAAATCATGATATAGCACTTGACGAAAATGGAGATCTGGTAGATGCCACAATGTACCGAGGAATGATTGGATCCCTCATGTATCTCACTGCCTCAAGACCTGATATCATGTATGCTACATGTTATGTTCTAGATATCAGGCTAAGCCTAAGGTTAACCATCTAATCGGGGTCAAAAGGATATTTCGTTATCTGAAGGGTACACCCACACTTGGTTTGTGGTATCCTCATGATGATGACTTAGAGCTCACGGCGTATAGTGACTCGGATTACGGAGGTTGCAAGATGAACTACAAGTCTACATCAGCAGGGTGTCAATTCTTTGGGAGGAGATTAGTTACCTGGCAGTGTAAGAAGCAGACCTCGGTTGCATTGTCAACCTGTGAAGCCGAATACGTTGCTGCTACAAGTTGTTGTTCACAAATCATCTGGATTCAACAGCAAATGCGGGATTACGGTTTAAAGTTTTCTTCTACTCCTATCTTTGTTGATAACTCTGCTGCAATTGCAGTAACTAAAAATCCGGTACAACATCCAAAGACCAAACACATCGGTATTAAATACCATTTCATAAGAGACTGTTTTGAAAAGAACTTAATCGATGTGGTAAAAATTAATACTGACTTTCAACGCGCTGACATCTATACAAAAGCCTTTGATAAACCACGTTTTCTATATCTGTTAGAGGTCAACGGCATTAAAAAGAAAAGTGATGTTATTCCTGATGATTATCATGTGTAGTCCGATGCATTGTAGTTATATTTTTTTATTTTTCCTTATTTATTTATTCTGTTTAAATTAAATTCATGTTATTTAGCTGTCTGTTAAATCCTAAAATAATTAAATCCAGTATGATTTTAGAATTTTAGGGGGAGAGTAGGTCAGCTAGTAACATTAAAAAAAACGAGGGAGAAGGAGTGGATAGCTGATATAAGGTAGATCGTATCTGTGACCGATTCAAACATTTTGGAAAATGATAGTACACAGGAACAAATCAAAGGGACTTTAAAATTTTAATTTAGAAAAGATGCAAAATTAACGTATAAGTTTGTGTAGTCTAAGCAATATAAAAGGGAAGATGATAGAAAAACTGGTAACTACTAAGGTAACAAAAGAAAGTAGACCTAGAGGTTGCTAGACCACAAATGATATGTCGGTAGATCAACACAATAGATGATTAGATCTGACTGGTGATCTCAAGATCAAACTAAGTTGTTCAACTGACTGTGGGCTGCCACTTATCACGGTTAACACAATCAACAATATTCCAATAAGGGGTAATGAGCATGTAAACGCCACAAATGTGTGCAGATGACCATAAATAGAGCAAAGCACGAAAAAATGAAAGACAAATGCTATCAACCTAATGACATGTTGTTGGGCATTCTGTGCAAAAGAAAATTTAGCTGCTCTAACAGAAGATAGGGTGTGTGCCTCTTGCTGTGAGGCTTATTAGCTGCCTAACAAGAGATAGAGGTGTGTGCTCTTTGCTGGCGATTAGCAGACCTGAGGGTAAGCATAACCTAGATATTCTAGAATTCATTGTTGTTTGCCGCCTCTCTACTGTGCGATGGCACTAACCTGAGGATTGGCTTCTCTTTGAAAGCTCTAAGAATAGTCTCTTCTTGTAAAAATACCGTAGACCGCTCAAAAGCTCCTAAGGAATGTTGATTACCATATAAGTGTGGGATCCAAAAAATGTTAGTTGAAATAATTAAACCTAAACTATCACCAGTTTGTGTCTAAAGTCTGTGTATGGATTTAAGAGGACAAATATACTGACAATCATTGTGGCTGCAATTCATGAAAGTTCAAATCAATGTGGGAATCTAATAGTACCAGTGTGATTTCCTAAACTTGCTAATGACTCTGGATGAAAACCAAGAATTGAGCATCAAAAGGTTTTGATAACAAGTCCCAAATGATTTGACTTGCCTGTATGATTCCAAAATTGAATTGGTCCAGGTGTGGTCAAACTAAATTGAAGCTGCCTATTCTAGAACCAAATCTAGTAGATGTCTATCTTAGGATTTATCTCTCAAAAAGTCAAAAACAAGTTTTATTTTTGTATTTAGTTTAAGTTTCTAGTTAGTTAGTCATTTTAGTTTGTTTGTTCATCGGACTATATCATGAAAATCAGTATGGGATTAACTCACCTAAAAGGGTCATGTCTGAGATGGCCACATATGTTTTCAAAGTTTAAAAGGGTCACGTCTGAGGTGACTAAATTGTTTAAAAGGATCACGTCTGAGGTGATCAAAAGTTTCAAGTTAAAATGATCATATCTGAGATGATCAAATGCTCATAATGTTAATTTCAACAGGTAAAAAGGGTTTAAGTGCTAAATGTTCATAAGTGTAACCCATTCGCAGGACTGGATTATAAGTATGGACCAACCATGTGAATGGGTCCCATTCGCACGACTGGACATGAGATTGAGCCATTCACCCGAATGGCTTATCAGAATGGTCCATTCGACCGAATGAAAGGGTGCGAATGAGTCAGTCGACCGACTGAGATTCAGTCGGTTCACTGAAGGTGCGAATGAAAGGGCACGAATGAGTCAGTCGACCGACTGACACTCAGTCGGCCAACTGAATGCGACTGACTGGGCCAATCGCATGACTGAGCCTCAGTCGCCCAAATGAAATGAGCGAATGAGGCCAGTCGGCCGATTGAACTCAGCTTCAGTATTTAAAGGGCCATAGTCGATCGCATTCCACTAATCACCCTCAATCGCTCCTAAATCGCACCAAGTACCGTTACTCTGCCGAAATTGCTCTAGACCTTGTTTTTACATCTTTATTGATCTTCTGACGTGCGTTGACGTTTATATAGGTATATTGCAATGAAATCTTACCGAAATCAGAAGACATTGAACCCTAATGTGTGATATTCGAGTGAAACAAGAACCGGACTGTAAATGACCTAAAAACCAACATAAACTAAGCGACATGTTAAAATTAAGTTTAATAGGTTATTAGTGACAAGATGGCGAGTCTAATGGACCATTAAACCATGTTAAATTACTTGATTTGGTGAAGATTCGAACCACAGGCGACTGAACAGTGGGACAAGCGACTGGTCGTCCGGATGAACTCCAATCGCACGATTGAATCTTGCGATTGGGTCAATCAGCCGAATGCACCATGCGAATGAACTCAGTCGGCCGACTGAACCAATCGCAGACTCAGCCAATAGATTGAACTCAGTCGCATGTCTCATTCACCCGAATGAGCTCAGTCGCATGAAAGGACAACCGACTAACTTCAGTCGCATGATTCATTCGTACGAATGAATCAGATTGAATTTAAACTATACACTTTGAACTAAACTTTGATGTATGACTTTCAAATGGTTATGTGTCTTGTGTTTCAGGTCAATGGCTGATAGATGGTCCATCAATCCAAAGCACAATATATGTGCTCATTTGGACCATACGACTCGGAATGGGGCCGAGTTTACAGAGATCATTGCGTTCCTTCGACATTCTGGATACATAAAGCCATATCCACACCGTGTACTCCTTACAGGTCGTTACATTAGGCTTTCTGGGAAAATGCCTCTGTAGATCGTTCACGTGAGCCTTACAGCATACGAAGCTCCATTCATGGTCATGATATTGAGATTACAGCAGCTGACATCCAGAGAGTACTTGATTTTGGGGACGATACTGATCACCCCACCAGACTACATCCAATTAGAGTCAGAGGTTGCTTTCTCAGGATTAAGTACGCTGGGGACATCAACTCAGGTGTGCTCAACAAGAGCAACCTGTGTCCCCAGTATAAGTACTTGGCGCATGTGATCCTGAAGTGTATTGCTTCTCGGAGGGGTGGGTTTGATGACCTGTCAGACCAGATTCAGAATGCCTATGTGGCACTGGTGCTGAACCACCCCTTCAGCTTCTCGAGCATGATCTTCTCATATCTGGTGGAGAATCTGGAGGCCAAGGGGAAGGAGGGTTTTTGTATGTACCCCAGATTTCTGCAGCTGATCTTCAACGAGAAGCTGCCATTACTTCCCAAGGAGAGCCATGATGCGGTTGCCTTAGAGATTATGGATGACATGACTTTGGGTCGCATGAGAGTGTATCGGGGCAAGTAGGTAAAGCCCCAGGTGAAGAGGTTGATCGGCCATCTGGCCAATGAGAGATATGTGGCGCCAGGTAGATGCAAGTGGTGTCATGATGACAGCGATTCAGACGATGAGAGGCTATTGCTCCCAGAGCATGATTCAGACGATGATGATAGTGGGGATGCTGGGATGATATGCCTATTCCACCGAGGGGCACAGCTTCAGATGTTATACCTCCGGTATCTGCCCCAACAGGCGACATAGCTGAGTCAGCGGGTTTCCACCAGGACTTCATACCTGGTGAGGAGGAAGAAGAGTCGGATGAGGATCCCTTGACGAGGACTGTGGGAAGCAAGGTTGTTCCCACAGAGTATGGACTCCAGGGGTTGGTGAATGCCCCAGGGATTCAGGAGAGACGACTGCAGATCCTAGTTATGCCCCTGAGTCAGCTAGTCGTGTTCTAGGGGGAGCATCCACCTCGACTGGATCGAGGAAGAAAAGGATGGCTCAGCCCACGGCCAGAAGAAGAAGAAGAGAAGACTCACCTTCGTCACCACCATAGCTACCCTACCACACCACACCTCCCACCACTATACATATGCACCATCACCACACCTCCCACCACTGTACATATGCCAACCACCAACACCTCCCACCATGTACATATGCCAACCACCACCATATCTTTCACTTCTACATCACCTCCACTATCTCACAACCCAACCCCATCTTCACCACATCCACCACCACCACTAGCCACAACGCTGGACCCTCAGCCCATCCCGCACATATATATGGATCTCCTCTACCTCCAATTGGGGTAGAGGAACAGCTTTCTGTGCTGAACCGGATGGTGATGCGTTTTATTAGCTACTGATGAGGAGAAGACAGCGTAGATCCGTCATCTGACAGATCTTACTGCAGCGCAGTCTCAGCAGATCTCGGATCAGGCTCGGTTGATAGATGAGCAGCCCAACAAATGGCTGCTCAGAGCCACGAGATCGCCAAACTCCAAGAGCACAGTGTCACATCTACTAAGAGGATTGAGGAGTTGGAGGAGGCTAAGAAGACCATCATGCTACAGCTTAAGGGATCTAAAGACAAGCCACTAAAGATTAAAGAGGGAGACGCAGATGATGAGGATGATGATGATGAGACTGAGGATGATGAGGGGATTGAGGAGAGGGACAGAGGAGAGGAATGAGGATGATGAAGAAGGAGGGGGGATGCAGCTGCATCTGCCTCTACTCAAGGTCAGGATAGAGATCCAAGAAGAAACAAGACCAATAAGCGCTTCCTCCTCTGCTCCACCAAGCGATGATCCAGTGATCCAAGAGAAAAGTAATGATTAGATGTCTATATATGTGATTACTTTTGTATTTGAATCATGTATTTAAACTTATGTATTCTATGTTTATATTAAAAATTAATGCATTTCTGGTTGATTATAACTACTGGTTGATGTGTTACATGTTTAACTCAAACAGATCCAAAATATTAGAGGGATGAGTTTGATGTTACTCCCCTTTAGCAGATCAAGACTCAGCTAACTATGATACTTGATCTGCAAGGGATTGTCAAAAGGCCGGTGAGTTATACCCCTGAAGAAGGGGAAATAATTCATGATCTATCAAATGAGCAACTAGCTGAGATCTTCAAGTTAAATCCCAATGAGATTGTGAAGGATGCTTCAACGTGCAACTTGACAAGTGACGAAGAGCTCAATGACATTGATGAAATAGAGATAGAAGATGTCACTGCAGAGCACTACCCTCAGTATGCTGACAATGAGGGAATTGTGGTCCCCAATCTGGGTGAATCCCTTGTCGGTGATACGTTTGAGGTGTTAGACAAAATGGAGCAGGAGTCAGAGAAGACAGAGGGAACGGCCCAAGCCTCAAATGATGATGTTGATGTCCGAAAGGCTGAGTGGGTTGCCTGTTTTGAAGAAATTAGAGCCCAACGCGCTGCACCTAAACAGGACGCCTACACCAAACTCTACAGAGTCAAGAAAAATCATAAGGTGTCGGGCAGGATTATAGCATGGGCATATTTTGAGGACCTTAACGTCTATGCAGTTAAGAGGGAGAAGGGCATAGAGTACTTTAGATTTCCACATGATCTAAAGACTCTACCATGTTTTGAGCTCAACCAGTTGGCCAAACTAAAGCTGTTGTATGCTAACCCGAGAAAGATGTCAGGCTGGTTTGAGGCTGCCCTAAGGAAGGAGTACCACACCAGGTGGGTTAACTTCAGACCCCAACAGCCTACAAGGTACATTAGAAGGTCTGAAGTTGATGCCATTACTGGAAAGCCAAAATAGTGTTGAAGTGGAGTCCTCCGCGCACGATGTCAAGAATCCCACTCAGGGAAATGCCACAGGACTTTACTCCACACTTTAAGTGGTGGTACTACGATTGGAGGACAGGAGAAGCGGTCATAGTCCTAAACAAAGAGGGTCAAATGGATACTATTAGGGTATTTGACCCAATGTGGCTTACCAACTTGTCAGCTAATGATGTCTACACTTGATACAAGTGGCCACTGTTCTATGATACGCAGGATATAGTACAAGCCCTCCAGTTCCAGAATGTCATAAGACTCTGTTTTGCATTTGAGATTCATGCAGGAGTCACAAAAGAGGATAAGTACAAGAAGTATGATGAGGTAATGAAGAAAACAAGACATTAGAGAGATCTAGGTCCAAGGGGGAGTTTGTTGATACATGTATGTGCCTAGATCATGATATGAATGTAATAGATCTTGTTTGTCTGATTCTGATATAATGTTTGGAATGATTAATGAAATGATATTGGTTGTTTGTTATTTATAATGTTTAATATTTCATTAATGAGTCGATGTTGAATTGGTTAATTAGGTTTGTGGTTGTTTGAATTGTTACACATAATGTTATGTTAATTAATACATTCAAACTTAAAAAAATGAAGTTCTCATATGAATGGCCCATGCGAATGGACCATACGCATGAATAACTTCATACCAATGACTCAGTCGCACGACTGAACCAGGAGACTGGATCAGTCGTATGATTGTAACATAAGATTGGCTCAGTCGCACGACTAAACACTCAGTCGTGCGGATGAATCAACCGCATGGTTCAATCGCACGACTGAACCATACTAATGGTTCAGTCGCATGAATGAACAGTTCTAACCTATAAATACAACCCAATTCGTGGAATAAGAGAGCATTCATTCTATTTCGACTCCAGACGTACCCTAGCCGTCCAGAAGCCTCCAAGTTGATACTCCAAGTTCATAGAACGCTGTAGATCGATTCCTAATCGATTCTTAACGTTTGATTCAATACTTTATTGATTCTACATGTGTTCTCACTGATTGGATCGCCAATCAAATAGGATTCCGCACTATTTGATTGGTTTACACGTTAATCATTCGGTATTTCGTTCAAATACCAGGTCCGAACACGGTTTTAGAATTTTAGGGGGAGAATAGGTTAGATTAGTATTTAATTACTTAAAAAACGAGGGAGGAGGAAAGCTTAGCTAAAAGAAATGAAATCAAATCTGTGATTCTGATTCAACGTTTATGGAAAATGATAGTACACAGGGAACAGATTGTTTGGGACTTTAAAAGACTTTAAATGATTAAAGATGCAAAATTCAAAGTATAAGTCTGAGAAGCCTAAGCAAAACAAAAGGAAAAATGATAGTAAAACTAGTATACTACACCTAGAGGTTGCTAGTCATTATATGATATGTCGGTAGATTCAACACAATAGATGAGTAGACCTCATTAGTGGTTTATAATTCAAACTAAGTTGTTCAACTTGCTGTGGGTTCCTATCTTGTCCTTGGTTAACACAATTAACGCGGTTCCAATAAGGGGTGAAGAGCAAAATAAACACCACAAATGTGTGCGGACGACCATAAAATTGAGCAAAGCACATGGAAAAATGCTAAATGCAATCAAGCTAATAACTTAAGTTGTTGGTGCATTATGTGCAAAAAGAAAATAATTTCTCTAACAAGAAGATAGGTTGTGTGCCTCTCTGCTATGCGGTTGCACTAACCTGAGGATAAGCATAACCTAAAATTCTAGAATTCATTGTAGTTTGCGCCTCTTTGCTGTGCGGTGGCACTGACCTGAGGCTTGGCATCTCTTTGAAAGCTCTTAGAATAGTTTCTTCTTGTCAAATACCCGTAGACCGCTCCAAAATCTCTTGAGGAATGTTGATTACCATATAAGTGCGGGATCCACAAATGCTCATTGAAAATTAAACCGTAACACATCACCAATGCGTGTCAAAAATCTGTGTATGGATTTAAGAGGACAAGTATACTGACAATCATCGTGAGCTGTAGTTCTTGAAAGTCAAAATCATTATGTGCATCGTATAGCTCTAGTATGATTCCCTAAACTTGCTATTGACTCTCGGTCAAAACAAGAATCTAGCATCAAAATGGTTTGTTAAAATGTCCCAAATGATTCTGATATACTTGTATGATTCCATAATGAATCGTTCCAGTTATGATCAAATTAACTTGAAGCTATGTTGTACAGGAAGAAAAATCTATCAAATACTTTTCTTAAGATTTCTAACAACCTCAAATCAGAAATACAAAAATATGTTTTGGTTTGTTTTAAATTTCTAGTTGTTTTTTTATATTTTTTATGTTTAGTCATTTGGTAGGTAAAAGTCGGACTATACATCTGGATTCAATTTGAGAATCACTCACTAAAAGTGATCACGTCTGAGGTGGCGAATCAGGTTTTAAATTAAAAGGATCACGTCTGAGATGATCATATAAGGTTTAAGTTAAAAGGATCATGTCTGAGGTGATCAACAGTTTTTCAAATAAAAAGGTCATGTCTGAGATGATCATCGGTCGTAACGTCTTATCAATAGTTAACAGGTTAAGTGTTTGAAAGTGCATGAGGTCAAACTCATAAGTCTTATCCATTTGCATGACTGGACCATAAGTATGGACCAGTCACATGATTAGATCATGAGTATGAGCCAATCGCACGATTGAACCATACGTATGGACCAAACGTACGATTAGACCATAAGCATGACTCAATCCATACGATTGGATCACCAGAATGAACCAATCGCACGAATGAATGTGGCCGATTGAGCCAGTCGCACGACTGAACCCCAATTGCACGAATGAAGTGTGTGAATAGGTCCAGTCACACGACTGAAGGTAAACACAGTATAAATAGAGGGGAGTCAGTCGCATATTCTCATCACCCTTCAATCGCTCTCAATTCGCACGAAAGCACAGTTACTCTGCCAAAATTTCTTTTTATTGATTTAGCATCGTGTTGTGACTCTAATGATTACTCACTGTATCTACAGGTAATGTGCAACCAAAATCGATGTTAATGTCCCGTTTAACCTAGCCCTAAATGTCTGAAATCGCCCAAAACAAGAACTTAGACAAAATCTTCAAAATAAACCACTATAATGGACTTAATCATTGATTTATATAGTATTAGGTGTTATTTTGAATGTCTGCGAGTGTAATGAGCCTAAACTCAACATTTAACATCAAGTTTAGACCAAGAACTGAATTTAAAGTGTCGAACAAAGACTTATGTTAATGGTCATGCTGATGAACTTCAATCGCACGATTGAGCTGGGTGTATGACTCAATCGCATGAATGAACCATGCATATGAGCTCAGTCGCACGACTGGTTCAACCGCATGGGACAGTATACGACTAAGCCCAGTCGTAGGCTCAATCGTACAACTGATCTCAATCGCACGACTAAGACTCAGTCGCATTATCCATTCGCATGAATGAACAAAAGGATTCAAGTTCATTAAAAAATGCCATCTATTTACACAAATTCTAACGTATATGTGTCTTGTGTTATAGAAACATGGCTAGCAGATGGACGATGAGCACGAAGCACAACATCTGTGCTCATCTTGATGTCACATCCCGGAACGCTTCTGAGTTCACAGGGATTATTGCATTTCTGCACAGATCGAGAATTTTCAAGGCCATCTCTACGCCCTGCACACCTTATAGATCGATTCAGCAGGCTTTCTAGGAAAGCGTTGTAGTAGACAGGTCCGCTGAGCCTCATCGCATTCGGAGTTCTATTTTTGGTCAAGAGATTTAGATCAGCGACGATGATCTGAGGAGGGTTTTGGAGTTGGGTGATGATGGTGACTGCCGAACCAGGCTACATCCACTGACGGTTCGGGGATGTTTTCTTAGTATCAAGTATGCTGGGGACATTAATGCAGGTGTGCTCAACAAGAGTAACCTGTGCCCCCAGTTCAAGTACTTCGCCCATGTGCTCCTAAGTGGATAGCCTCACGGAAAGGTGGTTTTGATGAGATGTCTGATCAAATCTAGAATGCTTACGTAGCTCTAGTACTAAACCATCCGTTCAGTTTCTCTCATATGATCTTCACGTACCTGGTAGAGAATATAAAGGCCAATGGTAAGGAAGGCTTCTGTATGTGCCCTCGTTTTCTACAGATGATCATGGATTAGAAGCTTCCTTTGCTATCAAAGGAGAGAGATGATGTGGTTACTCTTGAGGTTATGGATTATACTATGCTTAGGAGGATGAAGGTGTACCAAGGCAAGCAGGTGAAGCCCCCGGTGAGGAGATTGTTTGGGCATCTGGCCCGAGAAGACTACATGGCACGCGCTCGCAAGAAGTGGCATCACAATGACAGTGATTCAGACACTGAGCCCATAATTTTACCCTCTGACGATGATGATAACGGTGACAGTGAAGATGGGGAAGATAATGGACCCACTCCATCTAGGGCCACTACCACTAATATATCATCACCACCATCCACTCAGGGTGGAACTGAGAGGGTTGCGTTCCATCAAGACTTCCTGCCAGAAGAGGAGGACGAGTTAGATGAGGAGCTACCGGTAAGGATAGTGGACAATAAGGTTGTTGCCACTGAGAGAGGGATTGCGGCGGTTAGTGGACGCCAGGGTAAGTCTAGGGATGCTGCTACTAAGGTGACTGATCCATCATACATCCCTAACCAGCCCATCAGCCCAGGGGGAGCATCCTCTTCTAAGGGTTCGAGGAAGAAGCGGATGGCTTAGCCCCATGGCATGAAGAGCAAGAGAAGGAGGATTACCCTGCTTACCACCATATCACCACCTCTACCAAAGCTCCTACCACCACTATCACACCTCCTACCACCACTATCACACCTCCTACCACCACTATCACACCTCCTACCACCACTACCACACCTCCTACCACCACTGCCACAGCCACCCCTTCACCATCCATTCCCATTCCACCTCCCATATTCACCACATCCACCACCACTACCACCACCCCATGAGCCGGGACTTCTGCTCAAGTCCCAATGAGCCATGGATCCACTCTACCCTCTATTGGGGTAGAGGAACAGCTAGCCAACCTCAACCGAATGGTGCTAAAGCTGCTTGCCACCGATGAGCAAAGAGCTGCACAGCTCAACCTGCTTATGGAGCTTAATGCTGCTCAGGCTAAGCATATTACACAGCTATAGGAACAAAATGCATATTCTGTTTAGAGGATAGAGGAGCTAGAGAGAAAGAACAAGAATATCATGCTCAGGCTTAAAGGATCCAAAGATGAGCCTTTAAAGATCAGGGAAGGATATAATGATGATGATGATGATGTTGATTCGGGTGAAGAAAACAAGGGTGATGATGAAGGATAGAGTGCAAAGAAGAAAGGGGACGATGATGACAAAGAAGGTGATGCTGCTGCATCAGCTTCTACTCAGGGTCAAGAGAGGCGTTCTAAGAGAACTCAAGATCAAGGAGCCTCGTCTTTAGCTACTCCAGCTGAAAAATTGACCGATCAAGATATAAGTAAAAATTAGATGTTATGTATTTAGAAAACTTTTGTACTTGATTCGTATATTACGATAATGTAATTTATGATTAACTATGTTTATCTATGTTTAAATGTCTTGATTAACTACTAATGATTGATATGTTAAATGTTTAAATCAAGCAGATAAAACTTCACAGCAAGATGAATATGATATTGCTCCCCATTAGCAAATCAAGTCTCGATTTACTATGATTCTTGATTTGTAAGGAATTGTGAGAAGGTCAGTGAGCTACACTCCTGAAGAAGGAGAAATTATACACGATCTGACCGACGAGCAACTTGCTGAGATGTTCAAACTGAATCCTGACGAGCTCGTCAAAGACTCTCCAAAGGTCGATGTTATGAGTGATGATGAGCTGAACAATGTTGACGAAATAGAGATAGAGGATGTCACGTCTGATCACTATCCAGAGTACACTGACCAAGAAGGAAATGTGATCCCCAACTTGGGTGACACTCTCGGCAGTGCTACATTTGAAAAACTGGATGAAATGGAGAAAGAAAAAGATAAGGATAAAAGCCAAGCCCAAGCCTTGGATGCAGATGTTGATATAAAGAAGGCTTAATGGGCAGCTTGTTTTGCTGAAATAAGAGCTCAACGCATAGTTCAAAAGCAAAATGCCTACACCAAACTCTACAAGGTCAAGAAACATCAGAAGGTGTATAGCAAGATCATAGCGTGGGCATATTTTAAGGACTTAAACGTTTATGATGTAAAAAGGGAGAAGGGAATAGAGTACTTCAGGTATCCTCATGATCTGAAGACTCTCCCAGGCTTTGAGCTCAACTAACTGCTTGCTTAAATCTGTTGTATGCTGATCCCAGAAAGATATTAGGTTGGTTTGAAGCTGCTTTGAAGAAAGAATACCACACCAGGTGGGTAAACTTCAGACCTCAACAACCGAAGAGGTACATCCGTAGGTCTGAAGTGGATCCTATATCTGGGAAGCCAAAAGTAGTGTTGAAGTGGAGTCCCCCGCGCACAATGTCGAAGATTCTTTTATGGGAAATGCCTCAGGACTTCACTCCACATTGCAAATGGTGGTATTATGACTGGAGGACGGGTGAAGCGGTCATAGTTCTAAACAAAGAGGGAAAATGGAAACTATCAGGGTATTTGACCCAATGTGGCTTACCAACTTGTCATCTGAAGATGTCTACACTTATACAAGTGGCCATTGTTCTATGACGCGCAGGATATTGTATAAGCTCTCCAATTCCAGAATGTGATACGGCTCTGCTTTGTGTTTGAAATACACGCAGGAATCACAAGAGAGGAGAAATACAAGAGGTTTGAGGAGCTTATGAAGGATATCAGACTTTAGAGTAAACTAGGTTCAAGGGGGTTTTGTTGATACATATGTCCCTAGTTTATGTGCTTAATGTAAAAGTCTGTCATGGCTTACATATGTGTAATGAAATATTGTAATAATATATGATTTGTGTTTTGATGTTTACTTATATCAGATTCACATATAAACTTATTATATAGGTTTGAAGTTGTTATATGATGACTCATGCTAATGGACCATACTTATGGACCATACGCATGAACTCATCATGCTAATGAACCAGTCGCACGACTGAACCAGATGACTGGATCAGTCGTATGAGTGAGACATGAGATTGACTCAGTCGCACGACTAAACTTCAGTCGTGCGTATGAATCAGTCACATAGGTCAGTCGCACGACTGAACCATGCTAATGGTTCAGTCGCACGAATGAAAACTGCAAACCTATAAATACCACCTAATTCGTGGAAAAACATAACAATTGAGAGACTTTTGACACATACTCATAACCTAGTCGTCTAGAGCATCCAGAAAGCCTATTCCAAGTTCATAGTTTGTATCTGATCTTTTTCTACTCGTTCTTAACGTTTCTTTAATTGTTAGATTGATCAGGATTGCGTTCTCACTGATTGGATCGCCAATCAAATAGGATTCTGCACTATTTGATCTGGTTTCACGCATTATCAGTTAGTACTCCGTACGTACATGATCCCTTAACAATTAAGTCCATGTTCTCTTATATTCTCTGCATGTTTACATTATTCTATATTTGTACGCCTATAAAAGGCTTTGTCATTTTAAGAATTAAATATGAAAAAATTAGTAGCAAACTTGAGTTCTTTTCTTCTTTTTAATTCTTGGAGATTAACCCGCTCTACGGGTATGTATCAAATGGTGCTTTCATTATCGTCCTCTCCTTCCCTCCATGAACCACCATCACCCGATGAAATGCTTGCTCGTTCACAACAACTCTTGGATTTCCTCACCGCCAATGCTGCCCAACTCGATGACTACTTCTACCGTCGAGTTACATCCCTCCCCGTTGATCAAAAAGCCGCAATCAAAGTCAGCCTCGATAGCTTGACCGCCAAACTCGCCAATCTACATTCCATCCCTGTTGATACCATACCTTCCTCTTCTATGAACCACACTCCCACACCACCGCCCATGATCGACACCACAATCCCACCAGCATCTACAACATCTAAAATATAGGTACCAACCCTGGCACCACAACCCTTGCCCTCTTTGAGTCTCTAATATCTCCATATTGCCTTACTGCAACCCCACCCACACACTTAAACTTAATTGGTTGTCTAATGACGGGAAGAGAACCTCTACCAATGGTTGTCCATTTTGTTGCAAACACACCAAAAAAACAAACCACCACCTCCACTTTTTACATCTTACGAGGCTTCTTACAAGCTTCCGGCGACAAGGACCCCGATTAATAAGGCTTCCGTGCAACAAAACCCTATTGCCAAGTCGTGGATCGCCTATATCGTCGCGACACGCGTGTGGCAGCCACCATAGTGCCTTGTTCTAATTGCACCACATACCCTTACCGGGTAGAATGGAGACCGTCGTGGCATGGTATGCATATCTTGGTCGCCATAACTTCCGATCATAATTGCAAGTTTCCTATATTAACACTCCCGACGCGACTTAATGTTCACTCTCATGGGTTTCCTTTGTGTCCGAATGTTAAAAGTTGCCGACTTGAGTGGCGGTCACCATGGCAACCATCATTTCGCTACATCACCACAACTCCGAATGCCTTTGGATGACTTGAGTGGTTGCCACCATGGAAACATCATTCCCTCCTTGAGGACAATGACGTTTTTTAGGACGGCAATATTGATACGACCTAGACCCGTGATCCAGTCAAAGACCGGTTGAATGCACGTTAGAGTAGTGAATTAGTGGTTAGGTTCATTAAGTCCATGTTCTCCTATATTCTCTGCATGTTTGGTTTTAAAAAAGCAAGAAGTGCACAAAGGCAACAAGGTCTAAAACTGAAGCGCAAAAGCGGAGACTTTTCGTACGCGAAGTGCCAAGTGTTTATATAATTTTTTTTAATATAATCCTATAGTTTTTAGCATCCCCACCAAAATAAAGCTATAAATATTGTTATATATGCTTTAATGTATATATGTATGTATAACTTCTTTAGCAACATTTATAACACTTTTAAACTAAAAAACACCCCCTATACGAGAAGAGCGCGCCTCGAAGGAATTTTCCCTAAAAGATTGCGTTTTTCTTGCGCTTTTTATACAGTGTGTGTCTTGTGTTACAAAAAAGCTCCAACCCTCGCCTCAAGGGTCATCTCGCGCTCAGACGCGCCTCATGCGCGCTTTTTAAAACCAGGTATGCATGTTTACGTTATTCTATATATGTATGCCTATAAAAGGCTTTGACATTTTAAGAATTGAATATGAGAAAATTAATAGCAAACTTGAGTTTCTTTTTTCTTTTAATTTTTGGAGATTAACCCACTTTGCGGATCTCTATCAATAGTTGTGACTTTCTTTATATATTTGACGTTAAAAATAAAAAAAAAATTTACTTAGGGATATTTGGATTACTACCACGATACCCATTTCGCCCTCGTCACCGAAAGTCGCCTGAATATCTACGACCTGTTGAATTCAGTCAAGGGCATGTACAGTATCATCCGGATCTCCGTTAATCTGTTTATAATAATAATTCTTGCTTGATTACTTCACTAAGGTATGTATTTTCATTTGTTATTTGATTACCCATTGTCTCAGATCAGATGGCGGATGAAGATAACTCATTACAGTACGTAAAGTTGACCAAAGATCAAGCACCTGTTGAAATCGATCCCACAGAGCTCACTCAGCCCGTTGAAGTCCCTCAGGTTCATCACATTATGTAATTTATCATATGTTTGTACGAATTTGGTGATTTATTTGCTGAAATTGCTTTATCTTTTTACCAATTGACTTTAGGGTTTCTCGGATGCTAAGTAGTATAAGTTTAGTAGTTGTTAGAAACTTTGAAGTATATGCATAGATCAGGAAATTGTAGTGTAAATGTGTAATCCTGTAGAGTACTCAAGTTAGATCTTTTTGCTGAGGAAAGAGCAACAATCAATGGATTTCTTATTTTCTGATCTTTGGTTATCGCATATTTCTTGCTTTGAATTCCTAATGTTACCCAATTACAGATGATTGTTCACAAGTGTGATGGATGTGGGCAGCCTTTGCCTGAAAACTTTGAGCCTCCTGCTAATGAAGCTTGGACAACTGGTATATTTGGTTGTGCTGAAGATAAAGAAAGTTGTAAGTTCTTTTCATGCTATTTGAACGGTGTACAACCGGTTTTTGTATTGTCAGTTGTTACTTGCTGAAGATAAAGTAGGCTCACAATGCTGAACTATGCAAGTTTGTTCTATAACTTTTGCATTATCGGTTGGTACTTGGTTCTTTAAACCATAACAGTGGCGAGCATGCAGTGAAAATGTGAAACTAGGAGTGTTCATAAAATATTGAAATCCACCAAACCACCTAAACCGAAGCAAGTAGGCCGGTTTGAGATTTATGCAGTGCTGTGACAACAGTTTGGAAGTTGGAACCTGCTGTTTAGCCTTCTTTTATATATTTATATTTTTTCACTTTTGATAATTATGCATATATGTATTATATTCATGACTGTCTTTGTTATATTAAAACTTTAATACAAAGGAACGATTTAAAAGTATATAAAAATATGTTCAAACCGCCAAAACCTAACCGTCAAACCATATATATATTATATATATATATATTCCCTTTTCTTGTTTTCAAAACCATATTTAGCGATTTGGCCCAAATTTTTGTCAAAACCAACTGAACTAGACTATGAACGCCCTACATGAACTGTAGCCACTAGCAAGTAATATATAGTGGCTGTAATCTCTATGATATACTGCTAGATTGTCTCAAACTTCCATGTTATTATATTATATTTTCAGGTCGAACTGGACTTTTTTGTCCATGTGTTTTGTTTGGGCGTAATTATGAAGCAGTAAGAGACGACTATGCTTCCTCCACCGTTCCATGTGTTCTTCATGCAGTTTTTGTTGAGGGGGGTCTGGCAGTTGCTGCAACAGTAGCAGCACTTAATGGGATTATTGACCCAATGACATCATATTACCTTTGTGAGGGGTTGTTGTTCAGTTGGTGGCTGTGCGGTGCATACACTAGCATTGTTCGACTAATGTTACACAAGAAATACCATCTTGAGGTAATCAAAACTGTCACTAGCTGTTATATTTTCTAATATTAACCAGAAGTTGATTTCCCAGTAGGCAGAATGGTGATTTTAGATTATAATTCTTGTCAACATGGGATTTTTTAACTATTTATGAATTATGATATATCTGTTTGGTTTGAACGTGCAGAATGAACCCTGTGATCCATGTTTGGTGCACTGCTGCTTGCATTGGTGTGCTCTATGCCAAGAACACAGGAGATGAAGGCACGTCTCTCTGATAACTTTGTGATGCCAATGACCCTGGTCAACGCCCCTCCTGTTCAACAAATGAACCCTGCTCAAGATCTGCACTCATAAGTGAACCGTGTTTTCATCACTGCTTGATGGTATGATGTTATTGAAATCATAACATTATTTGTTTTATAAAAGATGGTTAATATAAAAAAAATGTTTGTCTAGATAGATATGCCGTTATGCGGTAAGAATTTCTAATAGTGAAGTAACATGTAACATGTTTATGAAGAAAAACAAAATTAAAACTAAGAACTAGTGTACTTAATGCCACGTTCTGGTATTTCTACGGTTCTACCTATCAACCCATGAACACAGCACCATTTAACATTCTAATGGCAAGACAAATGTACTTAACGGTTTGCAACATTTTATTTAGTAAACTTTTGCTTTTAGTCCATGTGGTTTAACCCATTTAATCAGTTCACCAATGCTTGGTTTCCTTGTTAGTCTTAATTCCAAAGTGACATTTGAAAACCTTGAACAAGGATTTGTTTCCGGCCGTGTGATTACTCCAATTACCTCCTTGGTACCCTTGACAATATAGTCCTTTTCATGTGGTATAGATGCTAAGCTGATATACTTACCCGCAAATTAATGTTATTTGCCCAAACTGTGAGAGTAGAAACAACATATCCCATCTTTTCTTGGCCTTTCTTGCAGGCTCGGCGTGGCTCTTCCTTGTCAGTCCTTTCCACACAAGATTTATACGGCCCTATGGTTTCACCCCTGTCTAGTGGCCCAACGTCCCCAAACTTTGTCACCCTCGTAGTATAATTTATGACCTACCATAACTTTGATTTCTGTCATCAGTTTCTTCTTCTGAGTATGAATCGAAGCCACCATGGGCTCTAATACCACTATAAATAGATTCATCACTCATGGAATCTGACTCCTCTTGTGTATGATCGTGTTCCATTACTTTTATTCAATTAAAGAAACAATATAGAACAAGATGAAAGTTGTGAACGTTACAAGAACAAACAATGAACACGCAAGTGAATGTTACAACAGTTGAAGCATCTTGGACCCATTTTACTTTCTGAGTTCTGTTTATTTGATGTAGAGATATTTCACTTGTTATTTGGAGATCATGATAAGATTTATTAAATGGATTTTCTTCTTATTCTCGGGTTTTCATTTGTTCTTGCATCTAAATCTTGTTTGGGCATCTTTGTTTTATGATAGAGATGATTTTGTGATCTTACACCACATTAAACATAATCTATACTATATATAAAACATAAGAGATGAGTATTTTTTAAAATATAATAAAATTAAAAATAATTACTTACTCATTGTATAAAATACAACCATTTTTAAGAGTAAAGTAGTATTTTTAACATTATTTATAGATTATCTTTTACAATTAGTTATATAATAACTTATATTTACTGTGACTTACATAAAATTTTACATTATCTACCCATTAACTAAAAAAACTTAATTTGTTTTAAGATTTCAGTTATATCTTTTAATCTATCATGTTTAAAAACTTTTTGTGATTACAATTGTAACATGTGTATTTTTTAAACATTTTGGTGTAAATTTTTTTGTTAAACCGATCTGTATTTTGTGAGGTACAATAAATTAGTAAGTAAATATACAAGTGGTCACGCAAAATCAATTTATTTGGTGTTTTGAATTTTAGCTTAGAGAAAATATAATAGACTTTTGTAAAATTACTACAAGAATAACAAAAATTAGAAACACATGACAGATGTAAAATATCGTTTCCGCCGCATTGCGCGGGCACCCTTGTAGTTTTATAAACAGATAATCAACTTCCAAGATAAACTGGGTTAATTTTACTCTCTTCGTCTAAGTTTATACATAGTTTTGTTATTGTATTTGACGTATAGCTAAACCTAAAAGATTTTGGTAAATCACTGAAAACCTCAAAAGGAATTTGTATATTATAAGCATACATGCATAACACCATTTATTTTCTTAATTAAGGAACTTTGTGTCTCATCGAACATACAATTTCTTAAATTGATGAAAATGTGTACATGCTCTCATGTCTCATTGCATGGCTAGTTGACTTCAATACTAAACGTGCCCTCAACATTACATAGCTAAATCAAGTCAAAAGTTGACTTCCATGCAACTATATACACAACATAAATATAAATATAACCAGATACTATCAAAACCACAACTAATTCACAATGGATCATCTTCCCCGATCCGGTAGCTGTCGCCACCCACCACCACTGGCGGAAAACAACCTCCTCCGCCGCTCCTAACACGTTGCAGAAGTCAAAACCCATCCACATCTCCACCATGGACCGCCATGTCGTCTAACAAATCAAACAGCTTCACCAAATCTCGATCGACATCCGCCACTAAAACCAGAAATGATAAAGAACCGGAAGTGAATCTTCCTAGTCTTGCGGCCAAGAAGAAGCCAGCACATGACGCAGGTTCAAAAGTTTTGCCCCGAAGAAAACCAACTTCTCCTTCTGCATGGCGTTGTCACCTGGCCGAGTGGCCCCTTGTCCCTCTCCAGCACCAATACAATCGCCAAGTCCTGGTAGACGAGGAAGGACCACGGGTGGTGGGATCACCGGAGTTTTAAAGTACTTTAGGCAGAAAAAAGCAACACCATTGGAAGATGCAGATTCGCATAATTTTAAGCTGTTGGATAACAGGTTGCTACAATGGCGGTTTGCAAATGCTCGAGCTGAAACTGCCATGTCAGCAGTTAAAGCCACGGCAGAGGTAACTAACCAGCGAACTAACAATATCATGTTTGCACTTATTTCTTTTGAAAAAAAGATGAGTAATTTACAATGACAACTGTGTATTTTTTTTACATAGAAGAAGATGTTCAACGCATGTCTCAACATACTTGCTTTGAGAAATTCGAACATGGTAAAGCGAATGGAAGTTCAAAAGCTCAAAAACCAGATCAGGTTGTACCATGTTATTAGCTCACAGATGTTTTTGCTTGAGAAATGGTCGAGAATTGAAGCTAAAAACTTCGAAGCTGTTGGTCGAGTGGTTAGAAAACTAACAGTGGCATCTGCAAATATCCCCATGCTTCATGATTCGAAGGTACTTTTCATAAGCTTTACAAAACTAATTTAAGAAAGGCATTAAGAATATGTTTTGAATCTTGTTTGTCACGTCTAGGGAGATGTTTCAGAGGTTTGTGACGTGTTGGAGACCACCAACACACTCATGGCAAATATAGAATCCACGATCACAAAATTATCAGATCAGGTACTCTTTTACCTTCTGAGATACGGTTTTATTAAACAACATTTTTAGAGTAACATTCATCATGTGGCGTCTTGAGACAGGCTGAGAAGTCATGTTATCAGTTGACCGAGCTTTTGATTATTGCTAAACAAGAACATGAGTCTCTGGCTGAGTTGCAAACATGGATGACTAATGTTGCATTGCTAAGGTTAGCAATTAACCAAATCAAGAAACACTTTTCTTTATAAGATTGTATTTTCTTAAATATAAAGTTCATATGATCACAGGAAGAAGAAAGAAGCTTGCAAGCTCATTTGATACAAAGCATGTGAAGATCTTATCAGATGTACTTCACCATCAACCACCACTGTTCACAGTGTAGTTTCACACTTTCACCACCATTGAACAACCATCATTTTCAGTGAACTATATACAGATAACTCCTCGGCATAAAAACAACAGTTTCATGGAGCTTAGATTTAGTAGTTAGTACTTTTCTTTTGTTTAGGAAGCGAATCAAACGATAGTTGAAAACAATAAATAAAAATATGGATCATAAGTCTACATGTTCTACTTTCAAGATCATTAATGTTCAAAATCCTCAAAACATATGCTTAGAACAAAACAAAAAGCAACAGATACCACCATAAGATATCCTTAAAGTTATCAACGATAACGGCGAAGAGAAAGAGTGTTGTTTCTCTTCCAAGTTGCCCTTCTTGAGGGACGTGCCTTGTGGTTCAAGTGTCCCCTACCACGCAGACCTCTGTATTTCTTGCCAGCAGAAGTCAATCCACGAAGCTCTCTGTGTTTGTGCACTGGATTGCAGATCCAGTTGATCCGTGGATCGTTACGGATAGCAGCATGTGCAGGGTCCACCAAGATCACTTCAAAGTACTTGTAGGTTGAGTCCTGCATTACAACAGATGTTACTAAATGATATTTATGTGCCATATTTTTCATAGACCAATAGACAATAAGCATTCAGGCCAGGTTGAACCCACATTGAAATAAAAACATTTTCCGGTTAGACAAGTTTGGAAACAGGCCAGAGTTATGTTAAAACAGATTAGCTGATCAATCTGCTATTGCATTTTTCAAATTCAAGATTGTATGCAAAAATGATTAGAAGGTAGTGCATAGTAACATTCCCTTAGAGATAAAAGTTTTGAGTTGAAATAATAGACACGAAATAAAACAGCACAAAATAACACCAACTCTACTTGTGAACATGAATGCTAATTCTATAAGATGTGAAGAAAATACACTAAATGAAGTTTAAAGATGTTGGCATACCTCATTGAGCCAATAAGAGTTGAGAACCTTAAGACCACCGAGCTTCCTGCCAGCTCGTTCTTCAGCAACGGATCTCTTGCTGCGTTGGAATTTCAGTTGAGTGACACCCTGGTTAGTTGGCTTTCCATAAACAATACCCTTGGGAACTGGCCTCTTCCTTCCACCACGCCTCACTCGTACTCGATAGATTACATAACCCTACCAAAAAAGAAATTACAAACAAGTTTGTAATATCAAATATGAACATCATATTCAATGTAGTTAAAAACAAAGATACAAAACCATCCCATTGACAATACGGTGGGTAAGAAGTGTTAAACATGTAACAGATTACTTATGCATGTTTCAGATTAACTACATATTAATAGGCCAAAAAATTATAAACTAATAATCTCTGATAACAAAAGCCCACAAGAAACATGTTTAGGACTTCAGGCGCAACTCAGCACATCATTGCAGACTCGCTTCAAAAGATCCATTTTCAGGCGCTCGGATGCATTTTTTAGGCCATGTTCCGACATCAAAACATGTCAAAAACAACAGCACTAGCCCAAAACAAGTCTTTAATCATCCTAAAACGGTCTAAACTAGCCCAAAACAAGCCTAAAACATGTAAAAAAACCTAAAAATGATACTTTTAAACTTTGCGTCTAGCTTTCAAAATGCCTTACTAATTAAGCGCCGTGCTTATAGACCCACGGGTGACCCTTCTCTCTTGAGGTGCGCCTTGCACCTTCGACTACTATACGAAAAAATTCAGATTAAACATCCAAAGT